>PVKU01012823.1:0-32757 GCA_004027475.1 Anoura caudifer | reverse complement strand
TTATAATTACATTACCCAAGATTCAAATGAAGGAGAGAATTCTAGAAGCAGCAAGGGATAAGGGGACAGTCACCTACAAAGGAGTTCCAATCAGACTGTCAGCGGATTTCTCAAAAGAGACCTTACAGGCAAGAAGAGGCTGGAAAGAGGTATTCCAAGTCATGAAAATCAAAGACCTACATCCAAGATTGCTCTATCCTGCAAAGCTGTCATTTAGAATGGAAGGGAAGATAAAGTGCTTCTCAGATAAGGTCAAGTTAAAGGAGTTCATCATCACCAAGCCCTTATTATATGAAATGTTAAAGGGACTTATCTAAGAAAAAGAAGATAAAAAATATGAACAGTAAAAAGACAGCAAACTCACAGGTATTAACAACCCGACCTAAAACAAAAGCCAACTAAGCAAACCACTACAACAGGAGCAGAAACACAGAAATGGAGATCACATGGAGGGTTAGCAATAGGGGAGTGGGAAGAGGAGAGAGGGGCACAAGGTACATAGAACAAGTAGCATAGATGGTAGGTAGAAAATAGACAGGGGGAGGGCAAGAATAGTATGGGAAATATAGAAGCTAAAGAACTTATGACACATAGGCATGAACTAAAGGGGGGAATGTGGGTGGCAGGGGGTGTGCAGGGTGGAGGGTAATGAAGGGGGAAAATGGGACAACTGTAATAGCATAATCAATAAAATATAATTTAAAAAAAGAAATAAATAAAATATATCTTTGTTACCCTCAAAAAAAAAAAAAAGAATTCTGATACATTGGAATAATAAATGTTCTTACCTCAAAGAGTGGTAGATCATGGGACAAAAATTTTGGCAGATTGACATCAATAATAGATCTAAGCAGTAAAATTTCTTCATTTTCATTTGGATATTTCAGCTAAAAGAAAATATATTCATAGTAATATCAGCATCTGTTAGCTGCACCCATGCATTTTCACACACGCACAAATGAAACAAGCACACAGGCCCCAGAGGTAATTTAAACCTATGCGAAATCATTATTTTTAATTATTTTCATTTAGTTGGGTTGTTATTAATTTTAGAATCTGACCTTCATTCTTGCTGAATTCTTTACTAATCAGGAAAACCTGGGTTTAACTAAGGCTCCCTCACAGAAGCTCTGAGTAACAGCCGCTGGCGGGAATTCGGTGGCGTGTGGCCGCAGCCGTTGCCTCTGCACTGGTAGGAGCTTGAATGCCCCATGTGTTCAAGGCCAGCAGCAGGCTGGGCAGGTTGAAACAGTCATTAAAAGTGGACAATCATATACAATAGATGCATTCACATGTGAAACATAAACATTCACTTAATTTGACCACATTTTCATGCCAAGGCCTTTTCTCTGAGTGTAGGCACCCATTTTCTTTCAAAAGCGCATTAATAATGCATCATCTGCTCCATCCAGATTTATGGTTTTCTGGTTTTGCTTCTTTAAGGGGATCAAGCTCTTCAGACACTTGTTAGACCATCTAAGTCTAACAATTTTAAGGTTTTTTTCAGTCATGTACTTTTCTTACCCATGACTAACTTAAATTCATTTTTTTAGAATTTCATCTTACTGATACTTTCTTAAACAATGAACTTAGTTTTCATAAAAACACAACTCTCCTTTTCGTGCTTATATATTATCTGTTTTCTTGACATTTAATTAAATGGCACAGTAACAGTAACATTCCAACTGGCTTCAGAAAGTTTCATGCACAGGTAAACTCTCTGGCTCAGGAACGCAGCTCACGTGATAGAAAGCAGCGGGTGGGGGCGGGAGCAGCAGGCAGGCTGAGCACTCAGTGCGGGCACGGGTCAATGTGTTTCAGAGTGGAGGCGGCTGGGTCATGCTAAGCCCCTTAAGCAGAGGGTGTTTCAGAGAACATATTAAATTCCAAAACACCCGCGGTAAATCCATCATTTACTGGTTGAACTCAACTTCCTGCTCATGCCCATAATGAGGTTCACATAATTCACAAAAATCTGAACTCAGAATTATTTATACCAACTTCAACATTTATCTCACACCAAAGTGTCTCCTATCACCTTGCCTTTAATTTTCCAGAATCCTCTTCCTTTTTTCTCTAGAATCTTTCTGCCTAATAAATTCCATGCTCCTACTTAACTGACTTAGCCTTAGGAAGTCAGTAATGCCTGGCAGTCAAGTTCAGCGGTCTCTAATCTCGACCTCCCAAAGCCAAAGCTAGTCCTGCTCACAAAAATGTTGTCTTTGCATCAATCTAAGCATACAAATTAGGAAGTATCAAGAGTTTATTTTGTTATTTGAGAGGCGATTTTTTTACTTTTATTTTTAATTATATTTTATTGATTGTGCTATTACAGTTGTCCCAATTTTTCCCCTATGCTGCCCTCCACCCAGCACTCCCAAATCCCTCAGGCAATCCCCACACCATTGTTCATGTCCATGGGTCATGTGTAGGTTCTTTGGCTACTCCATTTTCTATATTGTATTTTGCTTCCCCTTGGCTATTTGGTAGCTCCCTATTTGTACTTCTTAATCCCTGAGATGCTATTATTTTAAAGTAAATGTACATTGTTTCTTGATATAATAGAAACGAACTTCAAAATATTCATGGCAACACATTCCACATTCTGAACTGGCTTTGCACAAAGAATGATGGGATTCATTTGCAGGATTCATTTGCTGTTTAACTTTCATAGCCCAATTCATAGTTAAGATGTCAGTGATGACATACACTAGGACACCCATTATCTTTCCCATTATCTGACCACAAAGTAATCATGACATGCCAGGTTAAAACAAATTGTTGCTTCTAGTTACATTTGTTTATTGAAAAAAAAAGTGATATGTTAGACTAATGTGAAATAGAATATCACCACTATATATCAGAATTCTTGGTAACACTATTATAGAAGATAAAAATGCTTGCCATTGTTCTTAATCATGTGAGATATATTTAAAAATCTTTATCTTCTACAAATCTTGAATATGAAAATTTTATAAACTCCAAGGTCATATTTTGCATTTTCCTGTTAACTATTGCCTATGTTGCTTGCTTTCATTAAGACCTAACGCACAGTTATATTTCATAACTCCACGAAATACTACCAATGAAAATTTACCCAAGTCTTAAAATACCTGGGCTTTTAATCCATATTTGTCATTTATATCATTTTTAAATGCAAATATTATGTTGCAAAGCAATTACTGCTAGTCTATGTTTAGCTGCAATTGTGTAATTATATTAAGTGACAATGTTTAGGGATTTTTGTATGTACTTATTAAATTGTTCATTATATCCTTTAAAGCTATACATGTTCATGTAGAATAATAACTTTCAAAATATTTCTCAGCAACAAAGAATTTTCTTCCTTGGTAGTACCTAGTTTCATGTATTTAAATTTATGGGACAGACCTCAAATCACTAAAAATCACGTCTCAGGTTTTACAAACCATAAAATGTCCTTTTTCACATGTGCAAATAATCAGTTTTCAGTACAATAAAAGAATTTTTTCTGGTTGATGAAACCAACTAGTACTGGGAGCTCTGTGAACACCGACACATGATCCTGAAGTTCACAAGCAGAAAATGTATGCGTGGCAAACGCCGAGTCCTCTACCTTTAGATTCCCTGCAGCAGTAAGCACCGACTTCACAGCTCTCATTCCGTAGTCGTAGTGGTGTTGTGATGACAACTGCTCCGAACACAGGCGATAAGTAGCCACAATTTTCACCGACAGTGGCCGCGCTGTGACAAACCCGCAGGAGTACAGGACTATTTCAGCAATCATGGCATAGTCAGGCACCATCATTGCTACCGTCCGAAAGAGGGCCTGCGGGGGTGGGGAAACATGTGCTTCATGAAGACAACCCCACTCTTTACTTTACAACACAGTACAATTTCATAGCTTTTCAGCAAAATGATTACACTGCAGTGTCCAAATCATGTAGGTAAAAACACTGCATTAGAAAATTGGCTTATTATTATTATATAATAAATTCATCATTAAATTTTATATAAATATTTTCCTTAAGGTATGTTTTAAGAACTTTACATTTCTATCATACTTAAATCTTTGGTGAATTATTAATTCAGTTATGTTTGATTCTTCTGGGAAGTGACACGTGACAGGGAAAGAACAGCAGATTCTGCAGGGAAGCCCAAAAGCTGGGCTTCTGAGAAAGTGCCTGGTGTTGGGACACTGAGCTTCAAGGGAGGCTCTGTAGATATTTAATCAATTGTATCATTGGAGGTTAATCAGGTAACCCTAATAACAAGGCTATGTTAGACACAAGATCTCCTTAACCTTTTAGAATCTTCAGTTACCATATCAGTTCTTCGCCAACCAAAAATAAAAAGAAAAAAATGAAAATAAGACATGGGTAATAATAATGAGAGAGAAATAAATTTTCCAAATTGTAAAGATGATCTCATAGTATTTTAAATATTGTGGGACAAATAAATGTCACATGATGGTAAGTAAGTAGCAAACTGAGAAGATTTTTGAAGAATAAATAAGAAAACTTAAGTTTAGAATGTTGGTATACATCGGGACTTCAGTAGCTCATGCATTAAAACATGACAGTCTTGTGCTAAAGAGGGAAAATGACACTACTCTAGAAAAATGCCAATAGTATTCAGACAGTGAATGACAATTGTGGTGAATGACGACTGTATTCAGATAGTTTGTAAATGCCTCCTGGGAGTTATTGAAACACCAAAAACACAAGGCAGATAGAAAATGAACACATCTTGCTCAAGTGATCTGTTATTAAGAACAAATAAAAGATTTTCATCAAACAAAATCCTTCCAACGCCGTATGTTAATAACTAGCTAGAAGAGTTAGTACTGCTATTTTTCAATAAAGTTACCATTCAAGAAAGGAATAAAATGTGAAAGATACATAGCTTGAACAGATACCTCAGAACAGAGAAGTGTAAGCAAGTGTTCCAACCACTACACACTTGAGAAAAAAAAATGCAAGAGAATTACTATACACATAGTACCTCTTTTAAAGGGTAATTCTCAACAACTATTTGTTAAGTGAAGAAAAGAAGTGATGAATGAACTAACAAATCCATCAGTTAGTCAGTGGCTAGTTTAGGGTGAGGACAGTCTTTCCACAATAGCACCAACTGCTACCAGGCAGGGTCAGCGTTCAGGTGTGTGTGTTGTCGGTCTCACTCTGACAACCCAGGTGTTTCACAGATTCCTATTCACGTTCTCTCAGCAGGATCAGCAATGTGATGTGGAACACCATCAGACAGACAGGTCTCAGGCCAGGAGAAAAAAAAAGAGTGAGGTAAGGAAGTTTCAAGAGGTTATCAAAATGTCCCATCAAATAGAAACCCTCCACCAAAGATTTAACACTGATTTTATCACAGAGAAAAGAAAATTAGGTCTAAACTGTTGTGGTGGTGGATGTTCCAATTCAATGGTTTTAAACAAAGTGTGTGACATACTGATATGATACAGTTCGATCTGGAATGTGTCAGAAATAATTAGTAATAGCAGTTTAGTTTAAGTTTAAGTTTTAGTGCTGTTTAAAAAAATTAAGTTAGATTTTAGCTTAACCAATGATATCCTTTCTTGAGTGTAAGAAAAGAGGGGGTTATAAATCCAGGTAACATGCCAGGGCTAAAATAAATTGCTGTGTATCTAATCAATGTGAACATTACCTCCATGTTTACCTCAGCAGAAATGAATGTTCAAGGATAGTTCTTTTACTGCTTCTGTCCTGTTTGGTGAAGGAGAAGGGTGGTGTGTGAGGAAGTCTGTCTACTTCCCAGAGTGGGCATATTGGGTATTTAAAAAAACAAAACAAAGTAAAACCTCAAGAAAAACTTCTTACCACTTCTTTCTTAGGGATTGGAAACAGATTCCATAAATATTGTGACCTGCTCAGGAATAAGCTAGGCTTCAGTTGAGTGAAATGGAGGATTTAGGGCCCACTTCACTTTTTTCTTCTATACTAATAGGGTGTCTTATGCTACATGCCTATCAAGTTAAAGCTACCTATCAGGTCATTGGCTTTATGACATTGAAAGAGGAGAATACGCCTATATTCTCCTCTGGTTTCTCACATGTAACTATTCTGAAATGATTATTAAGCATTGATTCTTTTATGTAGATCCTTTAAAGTAGAAACATGTTTAAGCAATTGTGCTATCGTACATGTTTTATCTAGATGTAACAGAATGTCAAAAAGAGATTCTTTTTCATGGTATGATACGTATCAGTTAGCAAAATATGTTTGATTTGCCCAATATGCAAAATTTACAAAGGAAATGTACACAATTCTTGAACTTTGTTACTTACTTGTAAGACCATAAAACAGTTGAGAGAGGAAGGAAGGAAAGAGGATTTGTGAAAAGACGGCCATGTGATGAGTCCCCACCACCCACTCCTGGCCCCTAAGTTCAGTGAGAGCTTAATGAGTGAGTATATCCATATTTGGGGAGATACGGACCGGTGCCTGATTCAAGTTTGAGAAAGCAAAAGTGATCTGGTTCAATTTGGTCTTCATTCCCAGAGTTTGCTGGGACAAAGCATGCACAAGACCTACACAATGTGAATAAGAGAGAACTAAGCTGGACCCATTGTAAGTCCTGCCTAAGGTACACCCTGGGCAAAGTGAGAGCTCTCCAACAGTGGGGTCTGTGGCAAATCAGGGATCTAGGCAAAGAGGAGGAAGGACAACAGGAAAACAGGATCCATCACCCAAGTCACAGGAATTGCAAGTGAGAAGCCTAATAAAGGAGTCCCGGAAGAACCCACGGACATGTGCACAATGGGAAAGCTCCGCTATAAACCTGAGAACCACATGACACTTACTTGTCCCACATTTAAAATACCTTTGAGAAAGTAACACCTTTACAATTTAGAAAATTGATTTATTTCTAAATAAATCAATGTCTTATTTCCAGTTTCCCCCTTTATTTTGCTTGGTGAAGGACTGATATGATGACTGCAGACTTTAAAAGGTTAAGAATATTTCAAAATAGACCTTATATCTAACATGGCCTTGTTATTAGGGGTTACCTGATTAACCTCAAATTATACAATTTATTAAATACTTAGAGAACCTCACTTGCAGCACAGTCTGCCAACACTAGGCACTTTCTACCAGGTCCAGGGACTTCACCCGGAAGGTCATATCTGAACTCTATGTTCAGCAGATCCTTTAAAGAATGCTAGCTCGCTTACAGGATGTATATGAATTTGTCAGTCAGGAAAGTGGTGGTTTAACAGAACACTCGAGGGAGCGCAAACAGTGTGGGCAAAGGCATGGGACCTACGGTGGCTAGTGAGGTCCACAGTGACAAGGTGCAGGAGGACGGAAGTACAGGGGTCTCGTGGATCAGGTTAAGATATTTGAACTTTATTCTGAGGGTAAAAAGAAGCATGGTAGCTTTTTATGCCTGGAAATTATACAATTAGATAGATTTCTTCTGCTTGATGAGACCGGTAGCTTTGGAATAGGAAATTCATTATAGTGAACTTCGGTGGGGAAGAGCTTGGTGACAAGCAGGCTGTTGCAATAAACATGTAAGAGAAGACTGAAGAGGAGCAGAAGCAAGGTGTGACCGTGGGACTGGGCGGGACAGTAGGAATTGTAAGTCTTTTGTGAAATAGGATCCCTCACTTTTGGCAACGGGCTGAACCTCCAGGTGAAGAGGGAGGCTTCGAGGAGGACTCTGAAGACTGGTCACAACACTCTGAGCCTCAGGAGGCTTTTTTATGTTTAAGGAATACATAACTTTCATTTCAGACTAAGGTATTTTTTGGGAAGTGTTAGGTATTTCCATATATACTTAAAAACAGATGTTCTGAAGCAGCTGTCACCAAGGAGACTGCATAATAGGAGGAACAAAAAAGACTATCAGAATCTGATAGAAGCTTTGGCCTAAAGTGGAGGCAAAATGCATCACTCCAAGAACCTCGAGGCGAATATTTCAACCCTGTTTCAACCTCCACAGTAAATAAAACCGTGAAGGAGTCTTCTACATAGGGCATTAACAAACTCATCTAATAATGGTCCCAGCTTTTTATGATTAGCTACTCACAGATTTTTGCCTTTGCAAATATTTATATATTCAGATTGATCCTACTGAATGAAAGAAAAACATACATGAGTAAATAAAAGAACTGGTACAAAAGAAGCTTTCCAAATGTGAGTCAGACTGCAAAGCTGCAAAATGCTTCATGATAAAAAAAAAAGGATTTATCAGTTCTTATTTTTTAATCACACCTTCCTTCACTAAGGCAAAGTACTAAAACATCTCATCTAACCTATGAAAGTGCATGGGATGAAAATACAAAAATGCTTGGCAGCAATTACTTTATCAAAAGACTTTTTGGCAGAAAAGAAAAAATGTGTCATGTAGTCTTGAGAAGTTGTTGGTCTAAGCATCTGAATAGGGGAAAAGGCACAGGACTGAGAGTCAGAAGACTTGGGTTTGGATCGCAGTTACAAGTGCACTGTTCTTCACCCCTGTCCTCTGTGCTAGCCAAAAGCACGCAATCCACCAGAAAACTGAAGGTTCCAGTCTATTTCACTGACAAAGCGTTTTGTTCTGTTTTTCAAAAAAAATGGTGCTGTGTATTAATGACAATTGAGATTCCTATGGGATGTAAATTGTTTCAACCTCTGTTAGGAAACAGTTTAGCCACACAGTTCTTTCTTTGTCCTATGGCTCTACCTAAGGAAATACTTTGAAGTAGAGAAAAGACTTAAGTAAAAAACTGCCCATTGCAATACTATTCACAATGCAGAAAAACTATAAACAATGTAAATGTCCAACGATAAACTATACTTCAGTACATTTATCTATAGAATTATATTTACAAAGACAGGAAAAGGCTCATGTTATAATGCACTCTTGAAAAGACACCTGGTATACACAATTGTCTGATTTCACCATTTAAAAACTGACATTTCAAAAGTCATTTAAATTGAGCGATACAATATAGTGACCACCTTTGGTACCTTTTCATTATGTCTTGTATGTTCTAATTTTCTATAATTACCACAATTTTTAAATATGTTATGGAAATTATACCTGGGCTGCATATTTATTTTCTAGCAGCTTTAAAAATTATTTTCTAAAAGTTTTCTAAAATATAACAACTAAAAGCAAATATTTTGCATAAAATTCAAAGGCAGTATGTTCTTCCTTCTTATATATTAACTTTGTAAATTACAGAAAGGAAGTGGATGATGTCATTGCCCCTCCTGTACCTTCAGGTTATCTGGCAGTTCGGATCGCCCAGCATACCCAGGATTCATTGTTATAAAGACAGCACATGTAGGGTCAAGTTTCAGCTCAGTTCCTTCAAACTCCAGTATATCAGCACCTGCATTGATACCTGTGGGTAATCAAGAATGAACTGACTTAGCAATTCCACACAACTGTGACTTGTTACATTCATTTCATCCCATATTTCTACTTTTTTCACATAATGCAAAGACAAACTAGTTCATTACCTCTTTGGATAGTAAGAATTTGTTGAGCAACCACAGAAAGTACTTCCAAATCAATTCTGTTAAATTCATCAAAGCAAGCCCAGGCTCCACAAGATAACAATCCCTGGGAGAAAACAGTAATGGAATTTTTCAATTTCATCTAATTGAATATTGCATTGAAATGTTGCAATTTCACATGGTCTTTTCAAGGATTTACTATCTATCATGGCAATTGCTATTCATGTTTATCTTTAAAGACAACTTTTGTATTACCAATTCATTATTATGCATGAATAGAGTTTGATCAATTGGAAAAATTTCCAATTGATTTTTTTACTTTCTGCATATTTTTCAACATTAGATGTGCACCAGTATTTTCAAAGCCTTTCTTACTTTTTATTTACAAGTTGATTTTATTTGCTTCTTGTATATAGACTCCATAGAATGGGTTGAAATAATCCTCTAAATGAGAGGACTTCTGTTGCCAAAGAATCTGCTTTATGGTCTGAGGACCTTAAAAGCCAACTAACATAGTTTGAGGTCCTATTATGCAATTGTAACTCACAAATACCTCCCATATATGTACCATTTGGTTGTAAGAAAAACTGGAGACTTTTAAGATGGTAGAGGAGTAAGTAGAAGCTACCCAGATCTCCCCTCAAGACCAAACTTGAATTACAACTGAAGAAAAATCATACTGAAAAACCAACTGAACACTAGCTGGAGAGAAGGCTTCTAACCAAGGACAGATGGAAGAAACCACTTCACCACAATGAGACTGGTAGGGAGTGCAGAGGAGGCACAAGAAGTCTGGCTGGGCTCCCACCAGTGGCAGCTGAAGTTCCAGAGGGATATTTCAACAGCCAGGGGAGTTCCCCCTGAGAAGTATGGGTTCTAAACCCCAAGTTGGGCTCCCCAGCATTTAGCACCAGAACCCAGGAAAGGAACCCAAATAACACCTGGCTGTGAAAAGCAGCAGGGTGGCTGTCTGCAGGGAGAAACAACCAGACACAGACAGCCTCTCAAACGGCAATCTCACAAAATCTTGTTTGCAGCAATTGACCCTGGGCTATGGCAGAGGGAGGGCAGACTGGACTAGAGACTTGTGAGGAGGGTCTGTGGTTGGTGGCTCTGGGGAGAGAACTAAAGGAACAGCTGCTAAGACCCCTGTGCTGAGTCATTCCCCATTCTGCAGAAGCCATCTTTCTCAGGGCACTCCTCTTTGAGTGGCATCAGCCCGAGTGGAGGAAATAGCCCCACCCATAGCAATTAATCTGTTGTACCCTGTGGTGCTTAAGCTTGGCTGTTAAAGAGTACAGCTAGAGACTATTTCAGAGACAAAGGCTAACAAAAAGCCTTCGGGCAAAGGCAGATCTTTAGGAGCTCTGAGACTTCAGCTGACCCTCCACTGGGCCCAGTGCCAGTAACCAGTCTTGGTGTGCAGCCTGGTTATAGCTGCACACACACAGGACTAGCAAAGGGAGCCAAAAGCTATGGATTGCTGATAGCTCCAAACAGGTTTCCCAGGGCAGTCACAGGCAGCATCTGACATAGGTCTGCACCAGAATCTTTGCAGATCTACCTGATACGTAGAAATAAACACAAAGAAGTAGCCAAAATGGGAAGACAAAGGAACAGGCCCCAAAAGAAAGAACAAAAGAATTTTCCAGAAGAAGAAGTAAATGAAATGGAGGCATTTTATCAGAGTTCAGAGTAATGATTATAAGATTACAGCATGAAAAAAGACACAGAAACAATAAAAATGGACAAGTCCAGAAATAAAGAATGCAATATCTGAACTAAATAGTACATTGGAAGGAACAAACAGTAGGTTAGAGAAGAAGAGAATCAAATCAACAATTTGGAAGACAAGATAGAAAAAAAACAACCAAGCAGAGCATCAGAAAGAAAAAAGAATTTTTTGTTTGTTTTTTAATGGTTCCATATTTTATTTTTTTCACCAAAAATATCATATAAGTTGACAATTTACCAAAAAAATGAATAATTAACATCTGAATGTTATCTGCCACACAATAGTGCATTTAAATTATTATTGTAGTTCAAATAAAATTATTTTAATGTAAAATATTCTTTACATTATTAGTATGTGTTGCCTAAAGCCTCTTCTTTTTTATTTTTTTATTGTCACTAAAGTACAGTTTTCTGCCTTTTCCCCCCACCCCTCCACACCACGCCAGCCCTCCCCACCTCCTCCCCCATAGAAAAAAGAAGTTTTTAAAAATGAGAAGAGATAAGAAACCTTTGGGACAATGTGAAGAGTAACAATATTCATATCATGGGATCACCAGAAGGACAAGAGAATTAGCAAGAGATTGAGAGCCTTTTTGAAGAAATAGTGACTGAAAACTTCCCTAACCTGGTGAAGGAAAAAGACACACAATCCAGGAAGCTCAAAGAGTCCCAAACAAGATGGACCCAAAGAAGCCTACATCAAGACATATCATAACTAAAATTGCAAAGCTTAAAGACAAAAGGAGAATCCTAAAGGTACAAGAGAAAAGCGGTTAGTTACCTACTAGAAATCTCCAAGTACACTGTCATCTGATTTCTCAAAAGAAATATTTCAGGTCAAAGGGAGTGGTAGGAGATAGTCAAGGTGATGAAAAGCAAGGACCTACAATGAAGGCTACTTTACCCAGCAAGGCTATCATTTAAAATTGGAAGAGAAATAAAGGGCTCCCCAAACAAGAGAAAGCTAAAGGAGTTTGTTAACACCACACAAGTGCAGCAACAACTATTAAACAGCTTGCTTTAAGTAGAAGAAGACAAAGAAAAAGGAAAAAACAGAGGAAAATGGCTTAAAAATAAAATGGCAATACATACATATCTATCAATAACCACCTTAAATGTAAATGGTTTAATGCTCTGACCAAAATACATAGGGTAGCTGAATGGATCAGAAAACAAGACCTATATATACACTGCCTCAAAGAGACCTATCTCATATTGAAAGATACACACAGACTAAAAGTGAAGGGTTGGAAAAAGATATTTCATGCAAATGGAAAGGGAAAAAAAGCTGGAGTAGCTGTATTTATATCCAACAAAATAGACTTTAAAACAAAGGTTATAGTAAGAGACAAAGGAGGATACTATATAATGATAAAGGAAACAATTCAACAAGAGGATATAATTATGGTAAACATTTATGTATCCTATATAGGAGCACCTAAAAATGTAAAGCAAATCTTAATGGACATAAAGGAGGAGATCAAGAGAAACAGAGTCATAATTGGGGATTTTTAATACCCCATTGACTTCAAAGGATAGATCTTCCAGACAGAAAATCAATAAAGAGGCAGCAACCTTAAATGACACACTAGATCAAATGGACTAAATTGATATCTTCTCAGCATTTCACCCCCAAACAGCAGAATACACACACCATATTTTGCCATGTAAAATGCACCCATGTTTTTGAGCACATTATACATGAGATTATTATACCCATTATTATATCCATGGTATGTAATCATTATACCCATGTACAGTGCACATCCTTATTTTTCTCTCAAAAATTTGGGCAAAAAAAGTGTGCATTATACAGGGCAAATACAGTACTTATCAACTGCACATGGTATGTTTTCTATAATAGACCACATGGTAGGACACAAAACAAGTTTCAGTAAATTTAAGAAGACTAAAATCTTATCATGCATCTTCTTTGACCACAACACTATAAAAGTAGAAATCAATCATAAGAAGAACACTGGAAAATATACAAAGACATGGAAGCTAAATAACATGTTATTGAACAATGAACGGGTCAACAATGAGATCATGGAAGAAATCAAAAGATACCTAGAAAAATGAAAATGAGGACACAGCAATCCAAAATTTTGGGACACAGGGAAAGCAATCCTAAGGGAAATTCATAGCATTTCAGGCCTATCTCAAAGAAAAAAAAAGAAAACAAGAAAAAGCTCAAATAAACAATCTAACTTTATCCTTAAAGGAACTTGAAAAAGAACAACAAAGCCCAAAATGAGCAGAAAGAAAAAATAATAAAGATCAGAGTAGAAATAAATGAAATAGACTCTAAAGACAGATAGAAAAGATCAATGAATCCAAGAAGTCATTCTTCGCAAAGATAAACATGATTGACAAACCTTTAACCAGACTCATCAAGAAAAATGAGAAAGGACTCAAATAAATAAAATCAGAAATGAAAGAGGAGAAATAACAACTGAAACCACAGAAATACTAAGGATTGTAAAAAATAATATTATGAACAACTATATGCCAACAAATTGGACAACCTAGACAAAATGAATAAATTCTAGAAACATACAATCTTCCAAAACAAAATCAGGAAGAATTAGAAAATCTGAATAGATAGACAGATTACACATACTGAAATGGAAGCACTAATCATAAAAGTCCCAACAATCTAAAACCCTGCATGGGATGGCTTCACAGAAGAAGTTTACCAAACATTCTGAGAAGAACTAACACCTCTCTTTCTCAAATTATTTAAAAAAATTCAATAGGATGGAAGGCTCCCAAGCTCATTTTATGAAGCCAGCATTAAACTAATTCCAAAACCAGATAAAGATACTATAAGAAAAGAAAATTATAGGCTAATATCTCTGATAAACATAGATGCTAAAATGCTGAACCAAATATTAGCAAACTGAATACAGCAATGCATCAAAAGAATCATACACAATGATCACAATGGGATTAATTACAGCAATGAAAGGTTGGTACAATATTTGTAAATCAATAAATGTGATTCACCACATAAACAAAATGAAGGATAAAAACCACATGACCATATCAATAGATGCAGAAAAAGCTTTTGATAAATCCAGCACCATTTATGATAAAAACTCTCAACAAGGAGAGACTAGAGGAAACATACTAAAACATAATAAAGGCCATATACAACAAACTCACTGCCAGCATCATATTCAATGGGCCAAAACTACAGGCATTCCCCCCTTAAGATTGGGAACAAGACAGGGATGTTCACTTTCACCTCTTGTATTCAACACAGTACTGGAAATCCTAGCCATAGAAATAAGACAAGAAGAAGAAATAAAAGGCATCCAAATTGGAAAAGAAGAAGTAAAACTGTCTTTATTTGCAGATGACATGATACTGCACATAGAGAACCCTAAGAATCCACCAAGAAACTACTAAACTCATAAATGAACTCAGCAAAGTAGCAGGATACAAAATTAATGTCTATAAATCAGTTGCATTTTTTAAATGCCAATAATGAACTAACAGAAAGGGAAATTAAGAAAACAATTCCATTCACAATTGCTTCAAAAAGAATAAAATATCTAGGAATAAATCTAACCAAGGAGATAAAAGATCTGTACTCAGAAAACTATAAGACACTGAAAAAAGAAATTGAAGAAGATACACAGATGCAATACATACACTATGGAATACTACTTGGCTGTAAAAAAGAAAAATTTACCCTTGTGACAGTATGGATGGATGTGGAGAACATTGTGCTAATGAAATAAACCTGTCAAAGAAACACAAATACCATATGATTTCACTCATATGTAGAATCCAATCAATGAACTGAACTAAGAAGCAAAATAGAGACAGACTCATTGAAAGAGAGCAGGATGACAGCTATGGGGAGGGGATGAGGTTAGGGGGTGGAGGGATGGAGCAAAAAGGAAAAAGGCCTCATGGATGTGGACAACTGTGTGGTGATTGCAGGGGGAGGGGGGTATAAGGGGGATGTATGATAATGGAAAAATACAATAAGAAAATTGAAAAAAGGAAGAGGAGGCTGGGTAGGTTTGTTCTGCAGTCCAGCCCCAGAAACCATGGAGCTACCAAATGAGAATCATCACTTTGGATGACATCAGATTTCTTTTTTTTAATTTTAATTGGGCAAGTTTTGGGCTTACATGAGTAAATTCTCTGTTGATCACATTTTTAAAGAGATAACAGGAAAGCAAAATAAAGTTGCATTTGTGTTACATGATAAAGTTGCATTTGTGTTATATAAAAAAAAGAAGATGACAAAAGGAAAACCTGGAAAATTAAGCCTGAGTAGCTCAGTCCAAATTCAGAGTCACTTTTCAAAAATTTTATTTAATAAATATTTGTTGAATGTACATTCTATATAGATCATATATGTGTGTGTGTATGTTTCATTGAGTGCCTACTATGTACCAGGCATGATACCTGGCAATTTGTACATATATCTTATGTAAAGAAAGAAAGACTATATAACATGTTAAGTAATTAGTACAAGTCCACACAGCTACTTGTGGCTGAACTTGGATATGTACACAGTTCAATCTACTGAACCACACTAGATGAGCATGAACCCTATATGTGTCAAAAAATAGTTATTTTCATTATTTAAAGAATATTCTACCTGTGACTTTGATCTCTAATACATGCTATAATAAAAGGCTTAGAAATCACAGAGGAGAGGATGCTTATGAAGTCACACTTTCAGTTATACAGATTGTAAGGTTCTTAATAGTAACACTCATATCTTTTTTCATTTTATACCCCCATTATTCAGCATAACATAATACTAACACATAGTGTCCATATAATCAATAAATACTGATAAGCAAATTAATACTATCCAGTGTATGAATCTAAATTAAAGAATTAAAAATTCATTTTACAGATACAAAAATTAAGTAATACACACCAGGCATTATTTTAAACACTTAGGAATATAATGAATAGTCAAATTACACATACAATTTTTTATGTTTGCTATTTCCTTCTTAAATAATCATCACAGCAACATTGTATATCATTATAGAGGATGGTTACAATGATACTTGATCATTCCAATTTTTTAAATATTTCATTCATTATAATTTTGACTTTTTGAAAACTAATTTTAATTGTTTCAACATCACAAATATAAAGACTTTTTATATTCCAAGTTTGTTATAAAATGTCCAGGCCATATTTTAGCCAGCAACAGTTTACTGTATGGGGTAGAATTGGTATAATCTTTTTGGTTAGTTTCATTATTCTTTTAAATGTTAACTTCCTCTGGATAAACTCTGGAAAAGTAAGGATTATAGAATTTTTAAAATGCACTTTGAAAACTACAC
This sequence comes from Anoura caudifer, assembly GCA_004027475.1. Classification (NCBI taxonomy): domain Eukaryota; kingdom Metazoa; phylum Chordata; class Mammalia; order Chiroptera; family Phyllostomidae; genus Anoura; species Anoura caudifer. The sequence goes on along the minus strand of PVKU01012823.1, from coordinate 16,232 downwards.
AAAAATAGAAATAAAACAAACAAACAGAGTCCTCAATCCCAAATGGAGAACTTTGTGTTCAAATGTGCCACCTAACACGTTAAAAAATAATAGGCTATAGCAACGAAGTGCTAAACTGACAAGCTATTCATAGGTTTATAGATTTTACATCTTAATTTTCCTTTTGCAGTCTTACCAACTCATAAAAGTGGCATTTTGATCCAGAATCAGAAAAAAACACACATACACACACAACATGGATTTTTAAGTTCGAAAAGTGAATTCTGAATATACAAACAACTCACACGACTCCACTCCAGGAAGACAAACAACCCAATTAAAAAACGGTCAAAAGATATGAACAGACACTTCTCCAAGTGTCTCTCCAAGGAGGACATACAGAGGGCCCAGAGACATATGAAAAGATGCTCAGTATCACTAGCTATCAGAGAGATGCAAATTAAAACCACAATGAGATACCACTTCACACTGGTCAGAATGGCCATCATAAACAAAGCAACAAACAACAAGTGTTGGAGAGGTTGTGGAGAAAAGGGGACCCTAGTGCACTGTTGGTGGGATTGCAGACTGGTGTAGCCACAGCTGAAAACAGTATGGAATTTCCTCAGTTTTTTCCTTTAGTTTTATGAAAACTAAAAATAGAACTGCCTTTTGATCCAGCAATTCCACTGCTGGGATTTTATCCTAAGAACCCTGAAACACCAATTCATAAGAACCACTGCAGCACAATTTACAATAGCCAAGTGTTGGAAGCAACCTAAGTGCCCATCAGTAAATGAATGAATCAAAAAACAATGGTATATTTACACAATGGAATTCTATGCAGCAGAAAGAAAGAAGGAGCTCCTACCCTTTGTGACACTATGGATGGAACTGGAAAACATTATGCTAAGTAAAATAAGTCAGGTGGTGAAAGACAAATACCATGTGATCTCACCTATAAGTGGAACCTAATCAGCAAAACAAACAAGCAAGCAAAATATAACCAGAGACATTGAAATTAAGAACAATTTGACAATAACCAGAGGGGAGTGGGGAGGGGATAATGGGTAGCAAAGGGGGAAGGGTTTTCAGAAACAACTATAAAGGACACATGGACAAAACCAAGATGGGGTATAATCAGGGGAGGGAGGTAGGGATGGCTGGGATGGGGGGGAGCAGTAGGGGGTAGATGCAGACAACTGTACTTGAACAACAATAAAATAATTTTAAGATAAAATAATTTTAAAATAAAATAAAATTCTCATGTTATATAACCAGAAAAAAAGTGAATTACTAAATTGTAACTTGTTAATGACAAGGTCCACAGTTTAAAAAGTCTTCAGGATCCCACAACCTTCACATGATGTAGCAGTTCTCAAATTTGTAACTGCCCTAATGTCTTAAAGGGACATCATCATTCTTATCAGCAATATTGACCCGGTATAGGACTGGAGAAGGAGGTAGGGCTCCTTCTCAAATAAGCTTTAGTAACACCCCACTTCTTTTGAGAATATTGAGATAGTACTTTAATTTTAACTTTACTTAAACTCCACGGTCTTTTACTGCATTAAATTACGCTTCATGATAAACAACTTTCCTCTCTGAGCAGTTATCATATTATAAAAAAAATGAGGTGTCAATTCTAACCTTAAAGAATTTTCCTAAAGCCAGATAATCCAGCCCATCAGAGCAGTTGAACACGACGCACTGCTTGGCTACAGCTTTGGCCAAGTCTTTGGTAGTTTCAGTCTTCCCAGTGCCAGCGGGGCCTTCGGGTGCTCCCCCAAGGTGCAGGTGAAGGGCTCCAAATAAGGTTCTGAAAGATGAAATAAACAACCTTTGTAAAATAATGTGATATTTTTGTATACAATCTGAAGAAGGGAAAGTTTAAACAGAGTCAAACTTCCCACTTCCTCTTCAATAATTTCCTTCCCACTAATCTGAAATTCTTTGTGCCATACTTTGCCTGTTACTGTATTTTACTTCTGAATAGCTATATATAGGACAGAATCTAAACATATTCGCTTTTGAAATTCAATGCTGACTTCTGGTCAATATGGAGATATCAGCTTACCTGGAACCACCCAATCCCCCTACTGTAAACATATGAAATTGCTACTTAAAAAAACAATATGCAGGCATATTTGAAAGAATGAAAAGAAAATAGCCAATGAAAAGGGAATGAAAAGCTGGAAAAGCAATTAGGTCCTAAAGCTACAGAGGTGCACATTGCTTTGGTATCTACATATCACAAGTGTACACACACCCACACACAAACAGAAAAAAATAAACCTCAGAACTGAGCAAGGTGAGGAGCTGAAATGGACCCACCTATATCAATCTAGAAAGCTGTGTTGTGTAAATGGGAACTAAACTTCAGCAACCTACTGAAGAGAGACAAAAATAGAATCAGTTACAGAAGAGACAGGAGCTTGCCCTTCATGCAGGGCCTGATGAAAAACCTACATTATTCATGAAAATGAAGCCCGAATTTCTATTACCCATGAGCACATGTACCCAAACTGAAAAATTAACATTAAAATTTTACTCTGGACCAGAGAAAACCCTGGAGTTCTCATGAGACTGAAATGTGAAACTAATGGACATCACCTCAGCTGAGAACATGCAAGAACGAATGGGGATACGACCCTGCTAAAATGAGCTCACAATTAAAACTGGAGAGACGGGTCAAAGTGAAGAGTCAGACTGCAGAGGCGAAGGCACACGGCAGAGGCCTGGGAGTGTTCCTACGTGTGTGGCCCTCCGCCCTCTCTGGTATCCTGGCACTTTGCTCGATAAGATTTTATGTAAACAGCAACAGACATCAGAGAAATGTAAGAAAAAAGGAAGCCAACTTCATACAAGAGACAACTTGAAATACATGCAATAAAAATATAATTATTGAACTTCTAAAAATACAGTCAATAGATTAAATAGCAGAATAACCATAAAGAAATAGAATTATACACTAGAAGGTAAATATGAAGAAATCACCCAGGAAGATACGGAGAATAAAAGAAAAGTTAAGGGACAAAGAAGAAAGAGAATGGATAACAGGCAAAATTTTAAAGCCAATGACTGACACTGTGGAAAACAGTAGGGAGTTTCCTCAAAACATTAAAAATGGAACTGCTCTATGGCCCAGCAATTCCACTTCTGGGGATATATCTGAAGAAACCCAAAACATTAATTCAGAAGAGTATGTGAACAGAGGGAAAGGGGGACAGGGGAAGTAGAAGAGGGTGTGCGAGGGATAAATGGTGAGAAAAGACTGAACTTGGGGTGGCAAACATGCAATACAATATACACGTGACATATTGTAGAACTGTATACTTGAAACCTATATACTTTTATTAACAAATGTCACCCCAATAAATTGAATTTAAAAGTTCTTAAAAAGAAATATACACCCTTATGTTCATTGCTGCATTATTTACAATCGCCAAGATTTGGAAGCAGCCCAATTGTCCACAGTACATGAATGTATAAGAAAGCTGTGGTACATTTACACAATGGAATACTACTTAGCCATAAATAGAAGGAAATCTTACCTTTTGCAATAGTATGGATGGACATGGAGAGTATTATGCTAAGTGAAATAAGCCAGTTAGAGAAAGACAAGTACCATATGATTCCACTTATATGTGGAATCTAATGAATAAAATAAGCTAACAAAGTGGCGACTGACTCATGGATACAGAGAACAGACTGACAGCTGTCAGAGGGGTGGGGGGTTGAGGACTGGGTGAGAAGAGTGAAAGGATTAAGCAAAGAAAAAAAGAAGGACTCTTGGACATAGACAACAGTAAGGTGACTGACAGAGGAAATGGGGATGGGGAGTTATTAGAGGGTAAAGGGAGAATAAGTTGTGATGGGAGATTTGACTTTGGGTGGTGAACTCAATACAGGTGATGTATCAACATTACATAGATGATATATTACCAAATTGTACATCTGAAACCTACATATTTTATTAACCAATGTTACCCTTGGCTGGTGGTACAGATTTGGGGATCTGTTAAAGCCTGAGAGTGAGTAAGAACCATTCAGGAAACCATAAAGCATGAAACAAAACATCACATTATCAGATGAGCTCAGAATTCCAGAAAATCCCATGCTTCAGGGGAAGGAATGGGATGTCTCCAATGATCCAAAAACAGAAGTCAGTACATTTCAAGAAGACAGGATATATGAACAATGTGAAAAAACAACAACAAAGCAACACCTGACAATACTCAGAGCTCCAGAGCTGAGAGGAAGAAGCCAGCAGAGAAAGAGAAATCGAAGATCAAGTGGAGAGTAGAATTAAGGGTCTAGGAAAAGACAACATAAGGTACATTTACTGAGTGGAAAATAATTTGGTACTTCATAAGAAGTTAAGTGGTCTAGGGATGAGTTTACCTGTAACATCTGTCCGTGAGTGGAGTAATAACCAGCCTCGGGGAATTACCCAGGTATTCGTATCCGTATCGTAAACCAGCATTAATCATCTTTGTTTCTAAATGATTTCCCTAGGATAAATCAGATAAAAGAAAGTTAGCTTAAATAATAGAATCTTAAATAATATGAAATCTCAAGTTGTTTTATAAATAATAGCCTTGTTATAAACATCTTTAAAATACGCTTTTAAGACATCATTTAATTCAGTAGAAGAGTTCAATATCTACTTTCCTTGACTAAGAAACTGAAGTCACTGGTTTCAATTTTTCCTACAGAATATCTCTGGCAAATACATTTGTTCCTTATCTCTCCTGTATTTTCTATTGTTAAAACATGCTAACACTTATAATTTTATTAAGGTATAACTGATATACAGCTAATGATACTATATTTGTGTATCCTGTGAAATGATCACAAGAAGTCTAATTAATATCCATCACCATACGTAGTTATAGAATTTTCTTGTGATGAGAACTTTTAAGATCCACTCTCTTAGCAACTTACAAATATGTACATCACATACCCACAGCTTATTTTATAACTGGAAGTTTGTATCTTTTTATTCCCTTTATCCATTTTTCCTACCTCACCCCCGTCCCCAGCCTTTGGCACCTACAGATCTGTTTTCTGTACCATGAGCAGGATTTTGTTTAGGTTGTTTTAGATCTCATATAAATAAGACCATATGGTGTTTGTCTTTCTATGTCTGACTTATTTCATTTCACAAAATGCCCTTAGGGTCCATCCATGCTGTCACAAATGGCAAGATTTCATCATTTTTGTGGTTGAATATATATATGTATATATATTCAGCCACCTGGATGTCCTGATAAAAATCTTCCTTTCAGATTATGTTTCTGACTCCTTCAATTGGTGAACAAGAGAAACTTATACTGACTAAATCAGACTAAAACAGTCTGATTTGCACATTCTATAGATATATCAGTAATCTATAAATGCAACTATGTATGTGTATATGTATGCCTATATGTGTGTGTGTGTGTGTGTGTGTGATATATATATCACATCTTCTTTATCCATTCATCTGTTGATGGACATTTAGTTTATTTCCATATCTTGGTTACTGTAAGTAATGTTGCAATAAACATATATCTTTTTGAGTTAGTGTTTTTATTTTCTTGAGATATTCGGAAATAAAACTATTGATTCATATGGTAGTTTTATTTTTTTGTTTTTGTTTTCCACAGTGGCTGCACCAATTTACATACCCACCAACAGTGCACAAGGATTCCTTTTTCTCCACATCCTCACCAGCATTTGTTACCTCTTGTCTGTTTGATAATACCCTTTTTAACAGGTGTGAGGTGATATCTCATTGTGGTTTTGATTTGCATTTCCCTGATGATTAGTGATGTTGAGCATCTTTTCATGTACCTATTGACCATTTGTATGTCTTCTTTGGAAGAAGTCTATTCAGATCCTCTGCCCATTTTTTAACTAGATCGTTTGTTTTGCCATTGAGATGTATGAATTCTTTATATATTTTGGATATTAACTATTTATCAAATATATAATTTGTAAATATTTTCTTCCATTCAGTAGGTTTCCTTTTCATTTTTTGTGATGGCTTCCTTTGCTGTGCAGAAGCTTTATAGCCCATGTAGTCTCACTTGTTCATTTTTGCTTTTATTACCCTTGTTTTTAGTGTCAGAGTTGAAAAATCATCACCAAGACCAATGCCAAGATTACTGTCTATTTTTTTCTACAAATTTTCTGGCTTCAGCTTTTACATTTAAGTCTTTAATCCATCTTGAGTTAATTTTTGTGTATGGTGTAAGGTAGTGGTCCAGTTTCTTTCGTTGGCATGTTGCTGTTCAGTTTTCCTGACACCATTTATTGAAGAGATTGTCCTTTCCCCCTTGTATATTCTTGGCTCCTTTGTTATAAATTAATTGACTATACAGGCATGGGTTTTTTTCTGGGCTCTCTATTCTGTTTATCAATGTTTTCCCCAAATACCATACTGTGTTGATTATTATAGTTGTATAATATGGTTTGAAACCAGGATGCATGATGCCTCAGGCTTTGTTCTTCTTTTTAAAGACTACTTTGAGAATTACTTTCTCAAGATTTGGGGGTCTCTTAACTTCTATACCAATTTTATGTTCTTATTTTTGCAAAAAATGCCATTGTAATTTTTCTACTGATTGAATTGAATCCATAGATTGCTTTAGGTGGTATAGACATTTAAACAATATTAATTCTAATCTATCAACACAAAATATATTTTTATTTGTGTCTTCTTCAGTTTCTTTCATCAATGCCTTATCGTTTTGAGTACACAGGTCTTTCACCTCCTTGGTTAAATTTATTCCTAGGTATTTAATTCTTTTTGATGCAACTGTAAATGGGATTGTTCTCTTAATTTTTGATGCAACTGTGACAGGATTGTAATTCTTTTTCTGATAGTTCATTATTCTCTTATACTTTAAATCATTTGTCCAATTAATTTTCACTAAAGAGTGGGTATTATCATTATCACCATTTTACAGATACTTAGAGAGAGTAAGTTACTTGCCCAAGTTACACATCTAGTAAAGGGAGGACCTGGCATTTGAAGCAATGATTCCACAGTCTGAGTGCCTAACCATTATACACACTTCCTCTCATATATTCTTCCAGGCTTCTGGTTCTTGTACCCTTTCTCCTCTTACTCTGTACATCCCAAGCATTTCACAAAAGTGAATATGATGAGAAATTTAGAGTCTGTATCTCCAGTCACAAGTTCTCGCTTTCACTCTTAACAGGCCTAACCTTTTCCATTATACTAACTATTCTTGCCCTCCCTACCTCCGAATGGTGACTGCCATCACCAGCCACCAAGATGACCTAATAAAAACCTTCCTTCCTGATTATGTTTCTGGTTCCTTCAACTGATGAACAAGAAAAAATTTTAATGACTAAATCAGACTGAAATAGTCTGGTACATTCTATAGATGTATCAGTAATCTATAAATGCAACTTTAAATGACTAGCTCCAACATTTTGCAGATTCAGCAAGCATATGACTCATTTAAAATGAGCACTTTTTTATAATTACTCATAATTTGTGTGTGTCTATATGTGTTTGTGTATTTCTATGTAACTATACATTTGGATGGATTTAGATATAGATACAGTTTTTATACAGATGATACAGATATAGTTTTGGCTGCCTTAATGTTCAATCTGGAGAATGCTTGTTTGGGTATAGTCAGCCATCAGCAAAAAATCCTATATTGCTGATACTATTTCCCATGTGAGCAAGCAAGCACAAATTAAAAAGCTATGAGCTGAAATTGAAATGTAATAACATTCAGTGGTATCACTTACTTGCCAATAGTACCTAAGCTGACTTAACCATTCAAAGTCAGTTTCATCGCTAACTTTTTTATTAACAAGTGATGCCAGGACATCTCTAGCATGAACATCCAGCACCACAAGTGCTCCCAGAGTAACCCGATTCTGCTTGGACAATTTGCCACGGACCAAGGTGACAATATCATCAATTTGCCTGTTGCATTTTTCCAAGTATTGCTCAAGAATCTGAAAGAAAATAACAATGATTATTCAATAGGATCAGAATCCTTCTGAATAAAAACACTTTGAACTAGCATGTATTCAAAGTATTTTCTACATTTTTTATCTTGATTTTCCATATGACATAATTTTAAAATATTTCTTAAAACAAAGGAATTAAGTGAGCAAGCCCAATCTGGCCAGATACCCTGTTTTGTTTTGTTTTGTTTTGTTTTTTTGTCTACCCAACTTTCCTTCCCTTCCTATTTCCACTCCTCTGCACTCTTTGGCTCTTTTTACTGGTACGCAATCGGAAGCTGTTGCCAGCCTTTATCCCACTGCAGAATAAAACCTCCCGGGGACTGGTGGAGATGAAAGACTACAATGAAAGTGTCATGCAGCAGCACGAAAGCCCTAAGATCCTGATTCCGACTGCTCCTCCTTGGATCACATGAGTCCTTCTAGTACTCCTGTGTACGATTTCCAAGTAGTATTTGTGCCACTCAAAATGTGAAGATGGTAACGGACACCTAACATTTTAGTTTATGGTGAACTAATGCCAACCCCGAGGATGAGACTTGCTTTGGGGTCTCTTTTCCAGTGGGTAAAAGTAATTAGTAAGTTAAAAAAGAGAGAGAGAGAAGGTTAATGAAAACCTGATTAGAGTCAATAAAAACTGCTGTGCTTAAGGGAAGTGTTGATGCGCTCCAGCAGACTGATGTGGTCGCTTTCTTCACTACAACAATGTTTAATAAATGTTACGCACCACTGAGTGTATTTCACTCCTTTAGGGCCAGTTAAGTGGCAGCAATGAATCTAAAAGTGGCAGCAGTGAATCTGAAAGTGAGGATAGTGCTGGGGGTGGCAAACTGTTTCTTTAAGGGGTACCTTTTTTTATTTTAAGGAATCTTTTTGCCAAAAGTTTGGTGCCTGAACACTGTCATTTATCTGACTTACATGATTAATTACTATTAATTTACTTCAAAAGTAGTGAAAAATGCACTTCTATTCCACCTGTGTGTAAATAACCACAAACATTTAAATTCTTGGAGCCAATTCTTTAATTTAAGTATATTGAGTACATAAATCAGTAAGAACAGTTGTGATGCTAGGAACAGAAGCTAGGACTGTTGGTATATCTTAGTTTCCTCATCAGTAAAAGTCAAGGTCTCTGAGAGCCTCACCAGTTCTCACATCCTGTAGTTACACACAGGACATTAAAAAATTTTAAAGTTTGGATCTGAATGTACAAATCACATGTCCATAAGAATTTGTTACTATTTACATTAGCAGAATATATTTTTAAATACTAGAAAAATGGATTGAGAATTAAAATTTAGCTTCAAACTGTGGTAACCTGAGTTCTTTAGGAACTATGCTATATGAATCAATAAGAATTCAGATAAAGTAGATAAAGTGGTAGTATTTGTTACATATTATTCCTTGTAAACCATTCTGTACAGTGAATTAATGAATCTGATGTTAATTACTATCCATTCAGCCAAAATAAACCCTACCTGGAATCAAATGTTTTTATTATACCTAGATCCTTCTACATACACAAACATACACTGACCAAAATCACATCAATATTTGCAACCCCCCCACCTGTGATTTTTTCATTCATTGTACCACCCTCCCCCACACAATGCCTCACACGGACTAGTTCCACAGTCAACATTCATTGAATAAAGAACTGGAAACAGATCCCGAGGTGCACAGGTCCTCTGGGAATGCTCTTATGGCATCCGGCTCCAGAAAACGTGGATGTTTGCAGAGAACAGAAGTGTCCATGTTCTCTGAGGCTGCCAAGGGTACCCAGCTGCTCAACCAAAGTCATCACTTTCAAATGTGAACCACACAATAATTAAAGGGAAAAATTAACAACACGTAGAGTACCACAACAGATGCTAGCCTCCTATGATAGAACCACAGTCAGTGGATGAAGGGCGTACTAACACAGGTTAATCGCAAGCAGATAAAAAAAAGAATTAATTTTTAAAGGCACATATAAAGCTTAACTTCATACCATAAAACAGCCAGGAAAGCACCGTAAAACACAAATGGAAGAGGGCAATCAGGGAAGGAACAATAACAAAGACTGACTTGCTAACTCTTGCTAAGCTACTGCTTCAGAGGACCTCAAGTCCATGAAGCTGAGTCACCCTTGTGGCACAGGTTCTCATTTTGGCTTTCTCTGTGAATGGCTCCATATCTGTACCATATTATGTGAGTGGGAACAGACCAACAAGTGTATAAATAAATAATTCCATCTCAGTATCAGTTGACACTGTGGTAAACCAAAACACTCTTTGTATCTGTATACATATCTGTATGCAATATGATGAGAATTATAGTCAGAGCAGATAGTTTTGAACAGAGGACACACTGAGAAGGTAGTGACCTAAACTACCTGTCCCTTCAGATTCAAATCATGCTTGGGAGTTAAGTAGAAGCACGAAAGGATTATAGTAAACACTTTAATGCTCTACCTCAACCTTTACCTGTTTTAGTATTCTTGGAATAAGACCAGAAAAAAATATGGTCTTGATGGAGGGGTAGAGGTTTGACAAACACTACATTGAAACTGAAAAAAAATTGGCAGATGCCTACAAATGTAGCTGATTTGCTCACATTTGCTTCTTTGTTCCCTGCAGACGATTTCCCTGTGGTGGTGAGTAATGGAGCTGGTGGTGTGGGGAGCCAGCAAGCAAGGAGGGAGATACAGGAGGCTACTAATTAATTACTAATATGACTTTAGTACTTTCTCAATTCATATACCCAATATAGAATATTTAAAATTAAGCATCATTTGAAATATTAATAAGTATTTATTCAAAAGCTGTACATTAAAAATAAAGATAAAAATAGTCTAAATGAGTCTGATACTTTGTCTTTAAGATATAAAGGAGAATAATCCTTTATGAGTGTTAACACTTTATTTCTAAAGGTACAAAAAAGTATATAATAACAAGATTGAGACTCAAGCACCCTTGACTTTTTGAGTGGATTGTCTTTATTTATAGTAACTACTGAAAAAATGCTGACAAACCTAGGGTTAGTAAAAGCTTACCTCTTGGCCTCCTGCAATAGCTGCCTGTACTTCTGATGTCCAAAAGGTCTGGGATACACAGAGAACTGTCTGTCCAGGCCAGTCCCTTACCCACTTAATTCGTTCATACTGTAGATAGGCGAAAATTGCATCTTGAATGACCTAAAGGAAAAAATGTTAAAGATGAACAGTTTCACATTTGAATATGCTATACAATGAGGAGCTGAACGCCAACAGATTGATTCATATGGCTCAACTCTTTACATCTTAGCCAGTTATAGAGACTCAAAGCATAAGAGTAGACAATTCAGATTCAAACTGATGCATATACCTGTGAGCAAAATAAATATATTACATAACATTCTATTTTGCTGATATATGATCAATTTGTGTGAAATACATTATATCAAATATTTATTGTACCAATTGTAGCCAAAAAAATATCCTAGATACATTCGGATCAAAGAGGCACAGGTGATTTTATTGCAAAACATAAATTCAAATACTTCCAAAATGAGTTCCATCAAATTCAAAGGCAACAATTGTTCTCTGAACTCCATCAGCTCCCTGGTCAGCCATGTGTATATGCTCTCTCAGGTAAGCCACACAATTTCTCTAAAGTTCCTCCTGTGTTTGCAATCTCACTCCCTTTCAATTCCATAGTTTGATACTCAAAGCAATAATGGCAGGAAGTAATGTATAATTCATTCATGGAGAGTTGAAAGCTGTAAAATCAGGAAGTCTAATTCATGTCCTTTGCTACATATGTTTTCAGTGCATCCATGTTTTTCTACCAGCCATCAGTGGGTAGCATTTTCATCTGTTTACATATTAATCATAAATAGTAACATCATCTGTGAGGTAATACCTATTTTAATGTCTGAATATCAGGAAAAAATGTCAAAGTTGAATTTTTTTCTGTAAAATATATAAGAATAAGCGAAACTTTTTGGATTTCTAGTCTAGTTAGTATATCTGTGGAGTTGAACAGAGATGCTATTGATAGTAGAGAAAATTTGAAAGGCCAAAGAAGCCAGAGAAAGGGCAGGTGAAAATGAGCACAGAGAGATGGAAGGCACATAGGAAAGAAGACAGAGTAGAGATATGCCAACAATGGAATAAATACGTGTTCTAGAAGGACACTGTGGAGAGAGCAAGAGGAAGACATTAAAATCTAAATTACAAATTTCTATAGGGTTGGAGGAGAAATATAATTACATGAAGTTCTATAATATATGTAAGATATATTACTATATCTACGCATGTGATATATACAAACATGTGTGTGTTTGTATATATGTGTATGTCTATATCTATATAAATGTATATTTGGGGATAGCAAGCTACATTAAACTTATGATAACCTAGAGTGATAAAGGGGTAAATGTACCAAGAATATGACTTTTTTATTTACAAATGACACAAAATTCACTTAATTTAGGCATGCAGTAGTCTTTCAAGTATGCAAATACATATAACACAACAAAAGTAACACATATATCTCCTATTCATATTTACACTGTATTTGCTTGCATATTTCACCAACACAAACTTACACATGAACATTTGGGGGAAATATTTCCTACACAATTCTTTGCCACCCCTTCTTAATGCTCTGAAATGGCAACTGAAATATTTTCTTTAAGCACTTTGTCACACAAAATTAAAAGAGTAGTTGAAATAGTGTATGTCTAAAATAATGAGTTTTGACTGTATATATCAATTAACCAACCACATAACCCGATTCAGTGCCGCTTATTAGTGGTCAAAGTGGAAACTCATTTACATTATTAACATCTACAAAATGAGAATGCCATTTCTCAATACTTATCATGGCTTGTGAAAGCTCATCCCCTTTGGCCCAGTGGTCCTCACATGAGAATTGTCATAATCAAGTAATAATTCAATTAAATATGCCAATTATATATGTAAGCACACTCATTATAATTTAATCCATAATAGAGAGAAATGGGAAACTGCCCAAAAGATTTTAGATCTATTGGAACAATATTATGTAGACAGATATTAAACCAGATTTTAGAAGAGAAAGAAGCACCAAGACTTGTGATATCCATTAAGCATCTAGATTCTAATTATTTTTTTCAATTATGTGTGAGAGAATCTGAAAAATTAATGAAAGCTATTGTTAAGACCTAATGCCATATTTCCTTTGCATTCTTGCCCTCATGCTCCCCTGCTCAACCATGATTTTTATTCTTGATAAGCAACTGGAATGCCAAGTCCACATTATGGTAAGAAATGAGTTTAAGTGCTCAATTAATATCAATTTGTGGCCACAACTTGAAATTCTCCACTGACAAAAATAATTACAAATGATTGGGTGATAATATGTTTTATGAGAGGATATGAAAAATATGAAACTAGCATTAATAGCAGGATATATTTATGATTTTCTAACATTTTGGTACGTGTTTTATATATACACAGAACAGAAGGATTCATCACAGAAATATACATGTCAAGGAGACTGATGTGAATGTGAAACTACAGAGGGGTGGCTAAAAGGACAAGACCAAAGAGACTGTGTGGACCAAATTGCTTCTAATTAATGATAAAAGCATTAACATGTGGCTATAAGAAATGAGACAGACGCATGACCAAAACCCAAGTTTTCTCTAGTATGGGCAGTATTTTGCCCCACTTTTCAAATGAGGCACTATAAAATTAATACCACAGACCATATAGATAGTTTCTTACCATCTTGGTCTTTAAACTATCTATTATAATTACATTAGTAACTTAAGAATCAATTTCTGTCTAAATAACAGTGCATTTATCAATGACACATTAATATTCTATCATCTTTACTAGAAATAATAATAAATACAGCCAGCTACCTTGTGGATGGATTTAATCATAACTCTCTCTAATTCAACCAACCACTTTTCCACTTGACCTCTGGCTTTGACTGTTGAAATGGTCTCTACGAGTTCCACCACTTCTCCTTCACTGCTCTTCATGTGAGTAATGTCTAAAGTTTCTGTAAATTCTAACTTTGCAATTCCTTCAAAGCATTTCTTCAAGTGAGGCTGCACTCTGTCAAGGAAAAAATAAACATTTAAGAGAATTAACCAAATTATAGCAACTCCTTAAATATCAGTGCTCTTTGTGCACCAGACCTCATTCTAAATTCATAAATGTGCGTTAGTGTTGGGCCCCTGCTAGATGCTGCTGGAGATAAAGTGCTGGGGCAAAAAAAGACACAATCTCTCTCGGCATGGATTATACAGTCCTGTGGGAGGTCATCATTAATTCAATAATCACAAAAAGATCTGTAAAACTACAATTACAATAAGAGCCACGGGGAGACATCCACAAGGCTTTGTTTCTAACACAATGAATTGAAAGATTTAAAAGTAACATAAGGAACAAATGAATCTTGACTAAGAGATAATATACTAATCTAAAAAATCTTCAAATACATAAAAGTAGTCATTTCAACCAGGATCCTCAGACACTGCCTGCTAAGGATGGACTAAGTTTAATGATTTAAGCACTTTGCAGGTTACTGAATCAACTGCTTTGAAGCTACCTGACTTTAGTCCTTTTAGTCTATTGTAATATAGTTGGAACTGACTAACCTCTCATTTTTGGCACATTACCAATAACCAATTGAATACCTCTTTCAAATGGGCAATAATGAAGCAGAGTATAAAAACTCAGATGGAAATCTGAGCCTAAATTGATCTCTGTCTGAATTACGTATCTCCTATTCTTAAGACACAAGACACAAAATTAATTGTTTAACAAAAATCTACTCTGTTTATTGTATTCTATAGATTGTTCTAAGGAATCAGGACTTAGCATTGGGGAAAAAATTTTAAAAATCTCTTCTATAGTGGTGCTAATAATCTGCTAGAGAAAATCAAACCTAAACAAATAAAGTGTTTTATAAACTAAGACAGATGGTAAAAAGTATGCCAAAGGGAAATAAGACCAAGAAGGTGGTCCAGGAAAGGTGGCTAGGGAGTGCTGGAAGGGGCTGCCATTCTCAACAGAGTGGCCAGAAAAGGCCTCCTGAGTGGCAGGTGTTTGAGCAGGTTTCCATGAACACCCACAGGAGGTAGCAGAAAGCTTGTGAGTATTTGGGTAAGGAGCATTCGAGGCAGAGAGAACAATACACTGAGGAAGGAGGCTGCCCCTTTTATGGAGGAATTGCGAAGATTGTAGCAGAGTGAGCAAGAAGAAAACTACCGGGGGATGAATAAGAAGAATAATGCGGAATCACCTGTGTGGGTCACTGCAAACCATTGAGGGCACTAACTTTTATTCTGCATGTGATAAAGAAAGGTGATGTGTTCTGCAAATATCTGTAAGGGACTATGTGATAAAATAAGAAATTCACTCCGAGAATCAGCACATTTGGAAAAATATCATTCAATGATATCACTTCTTCTGTTTTAAATAATTATCTTAAGTTGATTATTAATAATATTCACAAGTGTTTTTAAAAGTCATTCTATAAACAATCATTCATTATGTACTTATGTTTTACCTTATTCTAAAAATTAAAGTTAAGCAAATAAATTTAGCCATGTGTTATATATGGAAGTTACTTACCTAGTAGGATCTTTAGTCTCAGACAGTATCTCAAGAAGTTCATCATTAGACAAGAAAAAGAATCTGGGGAAGAAGAGACGTTTCTTTTCCAAATATTCATTGAGTCCTTTAAGAATGAGTTCTAAAAGTTCATTAGATTTTTTTAGCCTTTCCAGTATTTTCTCAATCGTTACAACTGTCAGAACATGTTTATCCTAAAAATAAAAGGAAAAAACACTCAACTCAAAAATACTATACTGACTTTATATTCATATTACATTTGAGATTATGTCTTTAATCAAACAAAGCTTATATAAAATTTAAAGTAAATATTTATTTTTAAAAAGTAGTCTTGCACAATCAACACCTTCTTAATTATGTAAAAGTCATGTTGACTTGATTCAATTTCTCATTGTAAGTTGGAAAGTGTGAGAGACAGAAAATGAGCAAGAGGCGGTGAAGGCTGAAGGTGTGGGGAAGGAACAGGGAACCGACAGGAAGGATGGGGGACAAAAGAGCATGAGATGTGTTTCTTATTCTCTGGGGAAAAGTGCTCTAAAAAGATGTCATCATTATAATTATTATTTTGAATATTATTAGTATCAATAATAATAAAACAACTGTATTATAATCCCTGTTTTATAACTATAGATAAAAAAAGTAAGGGTTTGGGGTTGAA
>PVKU01012822.1:10585-32853 GCA_004027475.1 Anoura caudifer | reverse complement strand
GGCTTTGTGACTAGAAAACTGTGTCTTGGCACTTCTCTGCTTAAATTACCTCTATTTTCTCTTGTCATACTGGGAAGAAAAACTTAGGTGAATTTCAATGGTGCTGTTGTTTAACCTTGCAAAGACCAGAATACCTGAACCCCACCCTCTAAGCATGCCAAACCATACGATGTGAGTTCTTCCTCCCACCCCCGACCCTCTCAACCCGTGCAGCCCCAGAGTCTTGCCAAACTCTCTTGTCTGCAGTCAGGTAAATGTGTGTGTGGTGTTTTCGCTTTGTTTTGTTTTTGTTTTGTTCTGTTTTGGTTTTGCCCAGAATGGCGGTTATTGACTGAGCCATCATCTGCTCTGAGAAGTGCACCTGGAAAGTCTGTCATGACCTTTACACCATCAACTCCCCAACTTCCTCAAAATTATTACTCATGAATTAATCCACAAATAGTACTCATCTTCTAGTCCTATGTTGCCAACCCTTTGCAAGAGAAAAAAATAACTGAACCAATGGGCACCATTACCAATTTATATTTCTGTGTCTGTGAACCTTCAGCATTGTCCTTAGTCAGCACATATGCCCTTCCCTTTAGTGCTGTTACAAATTTTTGTCTCATTTATTTTTCCCCATATACATCTCCCTTCCCATGTGTGAACTCCTGGAAGGCAGGATCCTTGTAGTTTCATCTTTGAAACCAAGGACCTTACCTCTTTAGGGGTATAAAAAATGTTGTTAAGTGACAGTACCCACCATCTGGTACCTGCTGGGTTTTTGTGAAAGGGGAAAAAGCTGTTGGGAACTAGACTGCATGGATGTGTCAGCACTGAGATGCAGGGGACCCCTGATCATGGGGTGGGAGGTACAAGGCACTCAACCTGTGTGGTCAGGACAGGGCTTTAGAGATTCGGCAGCAGCTATAACAAGGAGCAGCCAGTCAGTCCCTCTTCCTCTAAATCTAATCATGATGGGTGATGTGTGGTCCTGGACTCTCTGCCATAATAGCCCACACAGCTCACAGAGCTGCACTCACTTTGTTCTCCTTTCACCCGTCTGTGTTATGACTGTTTTGCACTCAGGTTTCCACATTTGTGAGCCCACTGAAAGGAGGACCAAGTTCTGAGTTCTGAAATTATAACTAAATGGCAGTTCTGTGCAGGGATAGTCATATCACTACAGAGAAGGAAAAGGCAGAAGATTCGTGATCAAATACATCTAACGTGCTTCCCTGCTCTTTCCCTCTGTGATGAGGGGGTAAGGGGTAGGGATTCAAAATCATAGTAATTCCATCATCTGAACAGAGATGGGAAATAACAAGAAGACTTTGCTGTCTTTGTCAGTGATGTCAAAAATGATGAACTCACTACTGTTAGAACTAATGTGTATGCAGCTCAGCACAGATCACAGAGGAATTTTCCATATTATGCTGCATCCTGACAGTGTCCTGTGAGGTGTGTGTTCTTTCTACAGATGAGGCAAAACCAAGTCTTTCAGAGCTAAAATATTTTATCCTTGGTCACTCTGCTACTATTTGACTGTTTTTCAGATTATCTAAAATGTGATTTTAAAGAGATAATTTTGTGTAAGCAGAAAGGACTGACTTTATATGAGTAATCATGGAAAATTCATATAACTGGTTACCTAAGAGATCACATGAGAATATGTGAGTAGCTTTGTAAAGATTTAGAAAAGCTTAGGGATAAATGCTTGCTAAATTTTTAATAAAAGGAAATAATATTCTGGAAGCAGTATTTCTAATTATATTACCACAGGCATTAAGGAGGCCACAGAACCCTTTAAAATAAACAATGTTTCTTAATTCCTGAAGTGAATGCAGAATAGAGTCCTGGATGGCATTCAGGTGACAAGATAATCATTATGTTCATGTTAACGCACTGATCAAGCACAGATTCCAGGGGATGCTGTCCGGGGAAGATAATTTCTCTCTGGATTCCACAAAGAAGGAGTCCATGCCTTTAATATTCCACACTGAGGGAGCAGAGCATGTCCCTGGGGGGAATCTCCCTACTGTACCTTTGCTTATGTTAATGACTGTTTCTTTATTTCATTGTCTACCCACGTGGGCACACACTGCCCACCTCCAAAGTGCCCTCTGCCTTTGCGGGGTGACTCAGGTGAAGTGCGGGGAATGGCGATGTCTGTCTGAGTGGCCTTCGTCTCAGACCAGGCCAGCAGTGGCTGCACTGAAGAATGTAGCCAGGATATGGACAGTGTAGGGAACTCTAGAAAATGTAGAGAATGCTGATGGGGTCAGGGAAAGCGACTGGAAGATGCCCAAACCAGGGTCTTTCAGATGAGATTTCAGCCAATCAGAAAAAGGAGCCTAAGCTGACACTTTTGTTGCTAGTAGAGAAGTCTGCGTGAAGAGGCCCGTGAGACGGGGAATACCCAGATTTGACGCAGCCTCCACTGCACAGCCCCAGAACAGAAGAGACGAATTTTCCCTTTAGGACTGGGGAGGGGCAGGGTGGGGAATGGACTAGAGGCCTCTGTTATTCTGAGGGACCATGAGGTGAGGACTGAGGAAACTGAGGCATCTTGAAGTACTTTCTCTGACTATTCTTTCTTGTCCCAAACCCTATTCCAGGTCTGAGTTGGATGTTCGCCATTTATGCCTCCACCTTCATTCTTGAGTTACACTGACCCTGACACCCCACTGCCCGAGGAAGCCCGGGGACAAATTCCCCAGGCTCAGGTGCTCTGGAGTGATGCGCCCAACAGAGAAGACGAGAACAACTCACTGCTTCCATGTGCCACTAATGGGACTTTTTGTCTTGCTTCTTCCCTATTTCTTTTTACCTGGCAAACTTCTTATATTCTGCTTTTAGCTCCTGTCCTCAATTTTAAAAAGGAGATGCTGAAATACAGCGAAGAGAGGGAAGAAGGTAGAGAAGAGAGGGAGATGCTTATTATCTTGTTTATTAATGTTTGCCAGGCATTGTTTTAATTGCTCTATAACTTTTAGTACTACCCCTAGTCATGAGCAAGAGGAGCCTGATAAATAACACATTATCAAAAACCCCACACCAATAGTCCTGCCACATGGGGTTTGATGCTTAGGGGCTGGCACCGTACAAGCTGTGACTCTGAACATCTGCTCCCTGTCCAGGCCCCAGGGAGCACTTCTCCACATCTTTTGCTCCCTGTTCTGGAAACTGAAGATGACTGTATCTGAACACTGTGAATGGTTGTGGATTGTGCCTTTGCTGACATCTGATGAACCTGTTTCATGGTTCAGGGAGGATTTAAGCAGCTGAAGCTCTTCTAAGAGAAAAATCAACTTCAATGTAGAACCTACCTCAGAGTTATCCCCTTTGATAAGTGAGGGAGCAGGGGTATTTATCACCTGATTCCCATCTTTCATTGGCCAACAGATACTCTCAGAGCTGTTAAAGCCCCAGCTCTTGTGGCCTGCCCCAACTGCAGGCTGAGAAAACCCTCTGTGGAGAGTTTTAAGAGCTTGCAATAAATAGGCTGCATCAAGAACAAACAAACAATGCCCTTTTCCTCCAAAAAAAGAAAAACCAACTGAACTTTCAAGTACTCTCATTCAAAGAGCACAAATGCAATAAATTCTTTCATAATGAAGAAGCAGGGCTAGGTGGGTGTCATTTGTTTGTTTGTTTGTGACACTACTAACAGTTACACATGACAGGAGAGAGGAACACTGCGGCGTTAACCAGTGATATTACTGGTAAGTTTGTGTATAAGAAGATGTAGATGTAAAATGCACGAAACATGATCTACATTTTCCAAAGAGAAGTCCGAGGCAAAAAGAGGTTGGGTAGTAATTTGTTGACTCTCAAAAAGCGCATATGAGGTAGAGCTGTGGCCCCACACCGTTTTCTCTCGGAGCTCTGCTCTTCCCATCACAACCTAAGGCTCCTGGAGTGTTTAAGATAACAGAAGAGAACATCTTCGTGATGATAATTTTCTCTCCCCTGATACATGATCCCCTCTTACTTTCCCATACTAAAAAACTCAAGTATAACAACAATAGGTTTTAACTATCACACAAAGATATCTACTTGAATCATTTTTCTCTGTTGGTTCTGTAAACCCCTAAAGCATTCAATCTTCAGATCTTCTATAACAGAGAAAGTCTTCAGTGCAGTTTGATGAAGACCAGGTTCCAGCCATCAGGTAAAGAACCTTCATAAAAAAAAATCTGCCCTGAGACAGATGAGGGCCTTCAGCTGCAGTGCTGATTGGTTCCTTTCCTGGGGACTCTCCAATCCTGCCTTGCATGGACACTTCCACTGGTTTTTATTCTCTGAAGTCTACCTCAGAGTCATCAGGAGGAGCCGTGTTCACTACTATTACTTTTTCCTTTGTTCTCAGTTATGTCTGGGAAAACGGCTCCGCGGATCCCCACAGGCCTTTGGACAGCAGCTGCCATGGCGATGCTGGTGGTGCTGAGTGCCGCGGTGGCTGAGGGCAGAGATGCTCCACGTGAGTGCAGGGCAGCTGCTCCCCAGAGCCACCAGCCTGGGGACCAGGCTCTGAGGGACCCTGGGCTGGGGTGTGGGCTGACTATGACCTGAGAATACAGTCTTTTATCACTCATTTCCTCTCTTACAGAATGAGAGCTATTTTATGTCCTCTCTTTCACCTTCTGAAGTGAAAGTGAGGACAATGGCCATCCACTGGCTCAAGCCTGGGGATGTTATAATGGGAGGGAGGAGTCAGTGTGCACCTACCACCAGTGATAGGAAATGGGGTTATTTTTTGAAGATAAGAATTTCTCCAAGGAAGACACAGCAGGATTTGTCCTTTCAGGGTCTCCCAAGATCTTGTCTGGACTAAATATTGGGTTGACCAAAAGTTTGTTAGTTTTTTCCCCTTATGGTGACTCTAGTAGTGCTTAGTTGTGTTTGTCATTCAAAATAATTTTGTTAGATATTATTGTGACAGCTGTCATATCAGCATGCATTTTTAAAAAACTTTCAAAATTGGTGAATTTTTGTGCAGCCATTTTAATATTGAAGATGGAAGAAAATCTGCAACATTTTTGGTGTATTATGCTCTGTTATTTAAAGAAAGGTAAAAACACAACTGAAACACAAAAAGATTTGTGCAGTGCATGGAAAAGGTGCTGTGACTGATCAAACATCAAAAGTGGTTTGAGGAGTTTTTTGGTACTATTGACATTTTAGCCAAATACTTCTTTGCTGTGCAGCCAGCTGTCTTATACGTGGGAAGATGTTTAGCAGCACCCCTGGCCTCTACCCACTAGAAGCCAATAGCGGAGATAGGAGATAGCCAGCATACTCAAAATATCCAAATCAATAAAGTTATTGGTGAAAATGAAAAAAATGTCTTTTATTTTATGGAAAGAACCATATGGACTTTTTGGCCAACCCAATACGATGGGATTCTGAGTTGGGGAAATAGCAGCAGCAGTGGTTTCTGGCCTCAGATTTGAGGGAAAGGACCCCACAGCCCTCAGTTCTGGAGGAGGATTCTGGAAACTCTTGGGACCTGAGTGCAGCTGACTGAGCAATGACAGACAGGGAGTCTCAATTCCAAGTTTCACTGATTTAGGGTCAAAGAGTAAGTTGAGTGGGATTCCGAATCTTGTGTTGAGGTGGACTGAATTTAAGAGAAAGGAGAATATGAAGAGGGGAACATAACATATAGAGAAACCATTTGTTTCAGACACAGGACTCAATCTTCATATAAATTCTCTGTCAATCTTCCTAACACCCTATGTATAGGAATTACGGTCTTCCTCGTACACAACTGCATTTGTGCTACAGATGCTCTAGGCAACCTGTCCAAGCTGGGAATTGGCACAGTTTAACCGGATTCTAATTTATGCAATTGAAAACCTGTGCTCTTTGCAGGAGTAAATTTTACTTTCTAGGAGTTGGGAGGTGTCCGCCCCTTCCCGCGGTGGTGCAGGGGGAGGAAGGCACTTTCAGGGGCCCTGAGAAGATGCCTGTCGGGCCGAGGGCAAGCTTAATTCCAGACCTTTCTGTCACTGCCTCCCTTGAACTGTGGTGCTTGCGTGGGTACTCGTCTCTGAGGCCCCCGGGAGCTCTATGGAAAGTGGGGTTTCCTGTGACAACGCCCCGATTCTCTGAGGATGGGGGCGGATGTGAGCTCGCCCCGACTGCCCGCCTGCCCGGGTGTTGGGCTCAGGCGGGGACCGCCGGTCGCAGCGCCGGGGTCCGGGCAGAGGGGGAGCGGCGGGAGGAGCCCCCGGAGGGTCCGGGTCCTGCGGCCGCGCGGGGCAGCGACGCGCGGTGGGGCCGCGGGCTGACGCGGCGGCGGTTCCCCGCAGGGGACTTCGTATACCAGTTCAAGGGCCTGTGCTACTTCACCAACGGGACGCAGCGGGTGCGCGGTGTGACCAGATACATCTACAACCGGGAGGAGTTCGTGCGCTACGACAGCGACGTGGGGGAGTACCGCGCCGTGACCGAGCTGGGGCGGCCGGACGCCGAGTACTGGAACGGGGACAAGGACATCATGGAGCGGACGCGGGCCGAGGTCGACACGGTGTGCAGACACAACTACCCGATGGATGAGGCCAGGGCCTTGCACCTGCGAGGTGAGCGCCCCGCGGGCAGTGGCGGCCTGTGGGGCCGAGTCTGAGCCTGCGGGGAGACATGGAGGGGCGGTTCCGCGGCCGAGGGCGGGTTCCGCGGCCCAGGGCGGCCTGCGCCGTCTGCTGCCCTTTCCACCTGTTCTGCACCCCCTGCCCCCCGCCCCCGCCTGGACCCTGCTGTGAGTCGTCGTACTATGTTTTGACTTTTTGGTCTCAAATTATTATTCATCTCAATTCCGGTTTCTTAAGTGGCTGTCACTAGTCCTGGGCCTCTTTGAGGCAGGGACTGGCAGTTGTCATTGTGTGCCTGACACGTTGACTAGTTCAGTGTGAGTTCAGTAAACCTTCATGAGATTATGAATAAATGTTCTTAGCTGCCATCCACTCAGTAGAAAATACAAGGTAAGTAGAGCCTTAAAAATTGACATTATTAATTATTTTGTGTTATTTTGCTTAATGCATTAAACTAAATTCTTCTTGACTGGGATCTTAATTTAGAATTTGTAAATGCAAAGTTTGAGGAAAAATTGTTTCCAAAAACCAAAACAACCTTCAATGGTGTTGTAAAGCAGAATGTAATTTCTTAGAAAAGCTCAGCAAATGGTGCAATAGAGCTGGAGTTTTGAAGTAAATAAATTGATACTATTAAATTATTGAATAAAAATGGTTTCAGGTTTCTTTTGCCCTAGACCCTGCCTACTGTCTCTTCCCGTCTGTTCCTCCCCTCAGTGGAACCGACTGTGACCGTCTCCCCATCCAAGACAGAGGCTCTGAACCACCACAACATGCTGGTCTGCTCGGTGACAGATTTCTATCCAGGCCAGATCAAAGTTCGGTGGTTCCGGAACAACCAAGAAGAGACAGCCGGCGTTGTGTCCACCCCCCTTATTAGGAACGGGGACTGGACCTTCCAGATCCTTGTGATGCTGGAAATGACCCCCCGGCAAGGAGATGTCTACACCTGCCACGTGGAGCACCCCAGCCGCCAGAGCCCCATCACAGTGGAGTGGAGTAAGGGGCACTTTGCTTCCTTTCACTGTGGGCCCACAGGACAGAGAGCAAACAGAGCTTCCCCTGGCCCATCCCATCTCATCCCCTATCCCTGATGTCACTACCTAGCTGGACATCGTAGGATGTGAGAGCTGTGGCCTGGCATCAGAGGATTCCTGGTCTCATTGTCTTTCCAGACACTAGGGAGGTCATTCCGCACACCTTGGTCCCAGAGAGCTCTGAGAGCAGCCCTGAGAGCTCTGAAGGATTGACTCTTGCAGCTGGTGACTGGGTCCCAGGGTCCAAGGTTAAGGATGTGTCTCAAAGAGCAGGGATCTGCTTCCCCTTCTCTCTCACCCACCTGTGGTGTCCAAGGATTTATTGGCTGGTCCCTTCCCTAGGAGTAGTCAGAATGGAGAACTAGGTTTCCCTGGTACCTCCACCTTCTGTATCTCAGACTGGACTTTAGGTTTCCCAAAGGGCCATGGTGGGTATGGGGACAAACACTGACCTCAGACTTTGCTACCCAGGGGTGCAGTCTGAATCTGCCCAGAGCAAGATGCTGAGTGGCGTAGGGGGCTTTGTGCTGGGGCTGATCTTCCTCGGTCTGGGCCTTTTCATTCGTCAGAGGAAACAGAAAGGTAAGGAACGCTGGGGAAGTGGGGAAGATGAGCTGTGACTGAGACCCTCTGTTGAGGGAGGTCTCTGCTTCTACCGTAAGTCTTACCTCTTGACCTGGAAGGAAAGAGGCTGAGCTGGTGGTGGGAGGAGACAGAACAGCCTAGGGGGAGGCTTTGTACTCTGATTCCACTGGTTGAAAGGCAGCCCTGCCACAGACAGGACCGGTGGTGGCATGAGCCCTAGCACTTACAGTTCATCATCATCTCACTGGCCCCTCTCCTCAGAATGTTGCCCTCCCTTCCTTCCAGTGGTGTTCATTCATTTGGGGATTTTAGCTTGCAGCAGTTAAGGCCTTGTGGCCAGTGGGTAGGGAGGAAATAAATTTTCCAATTAGTTGTTTATCTTATTTCCTTTTGGGGTGGGTGAGACACTGGTTGCTTGTATAATGAGACCTTTCTTTGCATAACTTCTTTTTGTAGGATCTCCCGGGCCTCTGCCAGCAGGTACTGTTTCCGCTCTGATTCATTGTGGGGGTGGTGGGGTCTGTGGTGTGAGGACAGGTGCATGGCTTGTTCCCTGCCACAGGATCAAGAGTCAGGGGAGAAGTTCACTAAGTTTCTGAAGGAAGATCCGAAGTTTGTTAGGCAGAACCAGGGCTTAACTTGGGTGGCATCTTTCTGTGAAACTTGGAGCCAGAGCCATGTCTTGGGTGTTAGACACCAGGATGGTGCCCACTTTGTGCTTCATGTTGGTGGCTACTGCCTGTGGGTGACTATAACAGGCTACTAATGGCAGAAGAAGGAAGGTTATTTATTAAATTCACTAAAAAATACTGAAGTGCTCAAATATCCCCCACCTGCAAGGAATAACAGCTGTCCCCCTGCCTTCTGCACATCTGCTTGGA
Organism: Anoura caudifer; assembly: GCA_004027475.1. NCBI lineage: Eukaryota > Metazoa > Chordata > Mammalia > Chiroptera > Phyllostomidae > Anoura > Anoura caudifer. The sequence goes on along the minus strand of PVKU01012822.1, from coordinate 23,775 downwards.
GCCAAAGGGCATGTCCTTTCAGTTGGTTTCACCTTTACACAGATATTAGGGGAGGTGATGACCTCATGCCTCAGACCTCAGCTTTCTCTGATGCTGCAGGGACCCTGAGAGGAGGGGAGGGGAGAGGGAATGTGCTCAGGGTGCTGATCACTCTCTCTTTCACAGGGCTCCTGCACTGACTCCTGAGGATACTTTGACCGGGATTGCCTGTGCCTTCTGTAATGACTACTTGCCCCTGCCCAGAACTCCCAGCTGCCTGTCAGCCTGTCCCCCTCTGAGACCAGAGTCCTACAGTGACTGCCACGCAGTTGCTGGGTCACCTCCTATGACCCTGGAGTCTATGCCTGTGGGCTGCCAGCCTAACCTACTCAAGGCCCCGAGGCGTTTTGTTTGTTTCTATTTCCTCCCGCAGACTGTTCAAGAGAAACATGTTAAAGCCTTCACCTGACTATAGAGCTTTTATCATAATTAAACATGTTCTGTGTTATCTGTATCCTGAGACTTCTTACCTGGAGGGAGGCAGGAAACCACTGCAGACTGAAAGGCACATATTTTGTTCCTTGTGGGAGACTCGACACACCTTGGGGAGCTATGTGAAAAGTGGGGAGAGGAGGGGAAAAGCTGTAATAGCATAAACAATAAAATACAATAACAAATTTTAAAACCTTAGGGTGAGTGCTTGTGAGGATGTGGAGAAAAGGGAATCCTCATATACTGTTCGTAGGATTGTAAATTAGTGCAGCCACTAATGGAAAACAGTCTAAAGGTTCCTCAAAAATTATAAATCAACCTGCCACATGATCTAGTAATTCCACTTCCGGGTATGTATCTGATGAAAACAAAACCACTAATAGTAAAATTTATATGTACCCCTATGTTCATTGCAGCAATACTAATAATAACCAAGATACAGATGCCCCATATCCATCATTAGATGAATGGGTAAAAAAGATGGGATATCACACATACATACAGAGGAATATTTTCAGCAATAAAAAGTAGTGAAATCTTGTCCTTTGCACATGGTTGGTCTAGAGGGTATTATCCCCAGTGAAACATATCACACAGAGAGCAAAAAAATACCACGTGATCTATTTATATGTGGAATATAAAAACAAAATAAATGGACAAACAAAAAAATATGGGCAGAGGAGATAGAAATCAATTCAGTAGTCATCCTCCCTGGCTCTTTAGCACTGACGTTCAGGGCGGTGGCCTAGGATGTGCTGGCCCCTCTTCCAGTCGGTGAGAAGTGTGTCTGTCAGCAGAGTGGAATTTCCTGGACACAGACAGAGTGGCCCCTGGTGTCACAAAGGAACCAAACTGCTGTTTCAACTATATCTTGGCAACTCACATTGGTCAAGGTCAACTTTTATTTTTGGAAAAGCATAACCAGCAATAAAAGCAATATTTTTTGGTTCCAAATGATTGAAACCCATCTGAAATTTAGTTTGTTCATGTTGCAAGGAGGCCTGAGGCCAAGGTGATTTCAAAAGAGACTAGATCCAGATATTCAGTGAGGTCTTTGTTTCTCCTCTTCCTGTTATATCTCTATCTGTGCCACTTGTTCCTGCATGTCTTTTTCATTGTGTCTCTCTGTGTCTTTTTATGTCTGTCTCTGCATCTCTGTGTCTCTCACTCTTTCATTGCATCTCTGTCTCCCTATTTTTCTCTACCTTCACCTTTGTCACCATTTACCTGCATCTTTTGACCTTTCTGTGGTTCTTTTTGCATCTTTCTCTATTTTCTGCATTTCTCTCATTACCTCAAAACTTATCTTTGTTTCTTTGTATGTGTGTTTCTGTCTCTGTTGTGTTTCTAGAATGTCTACCAAAATTTGAACAATTTTAGGAGAGATTATGATTGACCACATCTGAGTAACATGCACATCTCTTAAAAACATCATCATGTAAACACATGGGATGCAGATAGTCAGCCCTACGTTCATTCTCCCGGCCCACCTCCCCTTAGTAGGTACGTGGATTGGACCTTCCAGATCTTGGTGATGCTGTAAATGACTCCAAACCCCAACACAGTGGAGAGGCATAAGGCACGGTTTGTTTCCTGTGGACCCCAGGGGATAAAGGGCAGTTTCCTCTGCTTCTAGTGCACATTGTTCGTGATGCTGACTCACACTCATCTCATCCCTTGTCTCCTGCACAGTTGTCACCTGATGGCACTGCTGAAGCAGAATTCTCAGAGGATGGAGCTTTCCTTGTCAGTGGACAGTGACCTGTTGACTCCTGATGATTTTCCCTTTCCAGGGGTTAAGGAAGTTGCCACACACTGAGGCTCCCATGACGTGAGCCCAGCACTGAAAGCTGGTCTCCATCTCAGTCTCTGGGATCTTATCTTCAGGGTATGGAAGGCTGTGCCATTGAGGAGCAGGCATCCCCTCCTCCCTGCTCCCTCACCCACTCACTGGGCCTGAGGAGCCAACGGAAGCCCCTTCTCTCTCCTGGATGAAGTCAGAATGGAGAACTAGGCATTCTTGTGGCCATTGTCTTCTGTACCCCAGGCTGTAGTACAGGTCACCAGGCATGGGCACTATAAATGTGTGGACAAATACTCTCAGGATGATTCTGTTCCCTAAGGTCATAGTTTGAATCTGCCCAGAGCAAGATGCTGAGTGATCAGAGGTTTTGTCATCTTCCTGAAGGTGGACATTGTCATTTACCACAGGAGTCAAAAAGGAGTGACACTTAGGGGAATGGAGAGGATCTGTGCTGGGTGTCCAGGAAGCATTTGGTCTTTGTATGTAGCTCTTTGCTTTTGATCCTGTAAATACAAAAGACAGGGCTGGATACTGAACCAGACCCAGAGCTTAGGGAGACATTGAGACCTGACATTTCAAGTTGAAATATAAGCCCTATTATGAGGATAACTGATAGATTGTATTATGGGACATTCTTATAGTTCCACATTGTCTCACCATCCCCCATGCTGGAGGAGTCTTTTTAACAAGAGGGTCAGAGTCTTCTTCCCTTCCAGTGACAGTTTCATAGAGACATCTATTTTTTTTTTGTATTCAAATTTCATTGGGTAATATAATCTTTAACTGATAATTTAACCAAACAACAAATACATTCTTTATAAACAAGTATTCTAACAAAAAAAAAGGCGAGTAGGCAGAGTCTTAGTAGGCATATATCTTGGAGATAATGTGTGGGTGTACTCGAGGGAAGCCTACTGGTATTTAGCCTTTGGCTCTACCCTGCGTTGTAACTTTCAGGGAAAGGGTGCTCACCAATATTCCATAAGCTTGTGCACATTTCCCAGATTCCTCTGTGGTTAGGTTGGGGTCATGTGACTAGTACCAGCCAACAGAACTTAAAAGTGAGTGTAAGCTCTGTCAGCTTTGTGTTTTCCTACTACTGCAAATCTGAAGGCCATCGTTGAGGTGAAGGTGTACAAGATGTCGGAGACTCATTACCTGAGTCCCTTGAATGTCTGTAGAATTGAGTCCTACTTATTGAGTTAAACCCTGAGATTTAATGTTTACTGCAGGTTAATATTGCACTGCAGCATATTCTTGCCCTTCTTGATTATCTTGGAATGTTTAACTTAAGAAAGAGAGCTCATAAGTTAATAAGGTGAGCCAATTGTGTGAATGGAGGTTAAGAGATGATGAATTTCTAAGAGCATTTATTTCTTTGTTTGTTTTCTTCTACCGCACTCCCCGCCCACCCCCCAAAAAAAAGCAAAAAAAAAAAAAAAAAAGCACACGTATTTCCAGTGACTAGAACATGCTTCTGTAGTGATGCTGCTCTGGTCCACCTAGACTCCTCTCTCCGGTACTGAAGGATTTATTCCCTCGGTTGCTGGCCAACAGTCCTCAGCCCTTAGGCCTCCTCCAGAATTGCCTTAGGTGAGGAGAGCTTCTTCACCCAATTTCACCCCACTTCCCAGGGGCACTTTCCTCCATCGCTCAGTGTGGGGCTACAGAGGTCCTGAACCTCACCCTAATTTGGGCCAACGCTGAAGGGCTCTTGCAGCTTCAGAACTCCCTGGAGATTTTGATAAGGACCTTTATTTGACTGTATAATAGTCCAACTTCTAAAGTCCTGCTTTAAACCATGAGTCACCTTACAATTCAGGGGTGTCAAACTCATTTTCACTGAAGGCCACATCAGCCTCGCAGTTGCCTTCAAAAAGCCAAAATAACTTTAGGACTATATAAATGTAACTACTCCTTAATTGTTAAGGAGTTGAAATTACATTCAACCCTTAGAAGGCAACCGCGAGGCTGATGTGGCCCCCAGTGAAAATGAGTTTGACACCCCCACTTTACATCATCCTTCTTTCAGTTACTGTTGTAATTTACATGCATTTATTCTTGTGTCTTCATCTGTTTAGTATGACCTTCTTGGAGGATGGCAGTATCGGCATCTCTGCTCTTCCTTTCTCCTGTCCTACACACTTCCACATGCCAAACTGGGGTAACTGCACTATTTTTCATACTGTCAAAGTCAAACATATTAAAATTCTGCTGTAACAATGTTTGTTGGGTTTGTTCATAGCTTATTTCTAAAAGTTGAAAAAAGTTGTTTAACACTTTTAAATATCAATTATATTGAATCTCTTTTCAGTGATGCCCTGGGCTGTCTTCATTGTCCCCCCTTAAAAAAACATGTCAAAGGTTTTATTCAATTCACTAGTTAATGAGAGAACTGGTATGATGTAATAGGTATAGTAGCCTCTCTTGTTCACAGTTTCAGTTACGTGTGGTCAACTATGGTTTGAAAATATTAAATTGAAAATTTCAGAAAGATATAACCCAAAAGATATTTTGAGAGAGAGAGAGAGAGAAAAGTGGAGAGACTGCATTCACATAGCTTCTATTACAGTATATTGTTATAATTGTTCTATTTTATAACTTGTTATTAACCTTTGTGCCTGATTGATAAATTAAACTTCATCATAGGTATGTACTGGAAAAACATAATATATATAGGGTTTGATTTCAGGCATTCACTGAGCGAGTTGGAACATATTGCCCATGGATAAGGGGGAACTACTGCATAAGGAAAACCTTTTTATTTTTTTTTACTTTGTAAGTATTTATTTTCTTCAATTCTATTTAGGTATACTTGACATGTAACATTGTATAAGTTTAAGGAGTACAACATGATGATTTCATGCACTATATATTGTGAAGTGATTACCACAATAGGGTTAGTTAACACCTCTAATATCTCATATGATAACCGTATTTTGTGATGAGAACATTTGAGATCTACTTTCTTAGCAACTTATAGTATAAAACATTGTTAACTATAGTTACAATGCTGTACATTAGATTCCCAAGAACTTATTCATTGTAAAGTGGAAGTTTGTACCTTTAATCAGCATCTCCCCTTTTCCCTCCCCTTCTAGGCTTTGGTGACCACCATTCTGCTTACTGTTTCTATCACTTTGCCTTTTTCAGATTCCACACATAAATGGTACCATTCAGTATCTGTCTTTCTCTACTGACTTATATCACTTAGCATGATGCCCTCAAGGTCTATCCATGTTGTTGCAAATCGCAGGATTACCTCCTTCCTTTTCTTTCTTTTTTTTTTTTTTAGATTTTATTTATTCATTTTTAGAGAGAGGAGAAGAGAAGGAGAATGAGAGGGAGAGGATTATCAATGTGTGGTGGCCTCTCGTGCACCTTGTACCAGGGACCTGTACCAGGGACCTGGCCCACAACCCAGGCATGTGCCCTGACTGGGAATCGAACTGGTGACCCCTTGGTTCGCAACCCGCGCTCAATCCACTGAGCTACACCAGTCAGGGCTCCTTTCTTGTGGTTGAGAAAATATACATATAATCATCTCAATACCACATTTTCTTTATCCATTTATCTGTAAACAATGACTAGGTTGTATCTGTATTGTCTTGGCTATTATGAATAATGCTGTAATGAACATGGGAGTGCAGGTACCTCTTCGACATCCTGATTTTATTTCCCCACAGTGGGGTTGAGAACTTCCATACTGTCCCCCACAGTGGCTGTACCAGTTTACATTCCCACTAACAGTGCACAAAGTTTTCCTTTGCTTTTCAACCTCACCAGCACTTGTTACCTCTTGTCTTTTTGATAATAGCCATTCTAACAGGTGTAAAATGATATCATATTGTGGTTCTGATTTTTATTTCTCTGATAACTAATGTATTGAACATTTTTTCATGTTCCTATTGGCCATTTGTATGTCTTTGAGAAAGGTCCTCCACACATTTTAAAAGTGAATATTGTTTTATTGCTATTGAGTTGTATAAGTTCCTTATGTACATTTTTTGGATATTAATCCCTTGTAGTATGTGTGGTTTGCAAATATTCCCCTCATTCTGTAGACTGTCTTTCCATTTTGATGGCAGTCTTCTATGCTGTGTGGAGATTTTAGTCTGATGTCATCCCACTTGTTCATTTTTGCTTTTGTTACTTGTGCTTTAGGTGTCAGATCCACAATATCAGAGTAACATGTCAAGGAGTCAAGTAACATGTCAAGGAGCTTCCCCTGTTTGCTCCTAGGAGTTTTAAGGTTTCAGGTCTTACATTTAAAATTTTAATTCATTTGGAGTTGATTTTTATGAGTAGTTTAAGAATAAAACCTCATTTTTTGACATGTGAATATCCAATTTTCCCAGCACCATTTATTAAAGAGACTGTCTTTTGTACACTGAGTATTCTTGGTTTTATTGTCAAATGTTAGTTGACCATATATGTATAGATTTATTTCTGAGCTCTCAATTGTGTTCCATCGGTTGGTCCGTGTACCTGTTTCTATACTAGTACCATACTGTTTTTATTAGTGTGATTTTGTAAGATAGCTTGAAATCAGGAAGTATAGTGACTTTAGCTTTGTTCTTTTAAAAGGATTTTGGGGGAGTTATTTAGAGTCTTTTGTGCTTCCCTACAAATTTTAGAATTGTTTTTTCTTTTATATATATATATATATATATATTATTGATTATGCTATTACAGTTGTCCTATTTCTCCCCCATCATTCCCCCCACCCTGCACACCCCCTCCCACACACATTCCCCCCTTTAGTTCATGTCCATGTGTCATAAGTTCTTTAGCTTCTACATTTCCCACACTATTCTTGCTCTCCCCCTTTATATTTTCTACCCATCATCTATGCTACTTATTCTCTGTACCTTTTCCCCTCTCCTCCTTCCAGTCCCCTGTTGCTGACCCTCCATGCGATCTCCATTTCTGTGTTTCTGTTCCTGTTCACGTTGTTTGCTTAGTTTGCTTTTGTTTTAGGTGTGGTTGTTAATATCTGTGAGTTTGCTGTCTTTTTACTGTCCTATTTTTTATCTTCTTTTTCTTAGATAAGTCCCTTTAGCATTTCATATAATAAGGACTTGGTGACGATGAACTCCTTGAACTTGACCTTATCTGAGAAGCACTTTATCTGCCCTTCCATTCTAAATGACAGCTTCGCTGCTGGATAGAGCAATCTTGGATGTAGGTCCTTGACTTTCCTGATTTGGAATACTTCTTTCCAGCCCCTTCTTGCCTGTAAGGTCTCTTTTGAGAAATCAGCTGACAGTCTGATGGGAACTCCTTTGTAGGTGACTGTGCCCTTATCCCTTACTGCTTCTAGAATTCTCTCCTTCATTTCAATCTTGGCTAATGTCATTATGATGTGCCTTGGTGTGTTCCTCCTTGGGTCCAAATTCTTTGGGACTCTCTGAGCTTCCTGGAATTCCTGGAAGTCTATTTCCTTTGCCAGATTGGGGAAGTTTTCCTTTATTATTTGTTCAAATAAGTTTTCCACTTGTTGCTTTTCTTCTTCCCCTTCTGGTACCCCTATAATTCGGATGTTGGGACATTTAAAGAAGTCCTGGAGGTTCCTAAGCCTCTCCTCATTTTTTTGAATTCTTGTTTCTTCATTCTTTTGTTTGTTTGTTTGTTTGTTTGTTTCTTCCTTCTGGTCCACTCCATTGATTTGAGTGCCAGTTTTCTTCCCATCACTATTGGTTGGCCGTACATTTTTCTTCATTTCACTTATTGTAGCCTTCATTTGTTCATCTAATTTGTGAGCAAAATCAACCAATTCTATGAGCATCCTGATCACCAGGGCTTTGAACTGTGCATCTGGTAGGTTGGCTATCTCTTGGTCGCTTAGATGAATTGGCTCTGGGGCTTTGATCTGTTCTACTGTTTGAGCCATTTTTCTTTTTTTCTTTTTTTTTTGGTCTGGTTGTGCCTGTTACATAGTGAGGGGTGGAGCCTTAGGTGTTCCCCAGGGCAGGGCAGCCCAGGTGCTGGGTTGTGACATTGTATGTGGGAGCAGGGTCTGAGAGGGAACAATGGTGCTTGCTCCACTCTCTCTCGTATTTCAGTCTCCTCTGCCACCTCCCACAAGCAAATTGGGCCCTCCTGGTACTGATTCCCAGGTGGGTGGGCTTGTGTACATTCTAGGATCCTGTGGGTCTATCCAACAAACTCTCCTATGAGGCTGGGAGTCTCTCCTGGTACCTCAATCCGCACAGGTGTTTTCAATTGGTGTTTCTAGGTTTTATTTCCCGGTGCTGGGGCCCTGGGTTGCAAGGTCTGTCTCGCTGCGACTCCACCCCTCTTACTTGTCCTGATGGATAGTTATCCAATTCCCATACAGTTCAACTTTCTGTCAGTTCTGATTGTTTTCTTGTTTCTAAATCTTTGTTGTCCTTAATTTTGATTGTGTGAGGAGACACAGTGTGTCCACCTACTCCTGCATCTTGGCAAGAAGTCGAGTTGTTTTTTCTATTTCTATGCCATTGTAATTTGGTAGATATTACATTGAATCTATGGATGGCTTTGGTACAGTATGGACATTTTAACAATATTAATTCTTCTGACCCATGAATACAAAATATCTTTCCATTTATTTGTGTCCTCTTCCATTTCTTTCATCAAGGCCTTATAGTTTTCAGCATGCAGTCTTTCTACTTCCTTGGTTAAATTTATTTCTAAGGTTGTATTGTTTTAGATGCTATTGTGAGTGGGACTGTTTTCATTTTCAGATGGGTCATTGTTAATATATAGAAATGCAACTGATCTGTATGTTTATTTTGTATTTCTGCAACTTTACTGAATTCCTTGATTAGGTCTAACACTTTTTGTCTGAATCTTTAGGATTTTCTACAAATAATATCATTCATATATATATGATATATATCTTCATATATATGATTCATATATATAAGAATATATATACATACTTTCTGATTTGGATGCCTTTTGTTTCTTGCCTAATTGCTATGGTTAGGACTTTCAATACTATTTGAGTAGAAGTGGTTAGAGTGGGCACCCTTGTTTCTGATCTTAGAGGAAAAGCTATTAAGCTTTCACCATTGAGTATGATGTTAGTTGTAGTCTTGTCATACAGGGTCTTTATTATGTTGAGGTACTTTCCTTTTTTACCCAATTTGTTGAGAGATTTTTTCATTGTGAAAGGACATTGTATTTTTATAAATTTTTCTTTTGCACCTATTGAGATGGCCATGTAAATGTTACCATCATTCTACTAATGTGTATCACATTTATTTATCTACGTATGTTGAACCATCCTTACGTTCCAGGGATAAATCCTGCTTGATAATGTTGTATAATCTTTTCAATGTGCCATTAAATTGTTTGCTGATTTTTTGTTTGAGGATTTTACATCTAATTTGATAAGGAACATTAACCTGTAGTTATCTTGTAGTGTCCTTATCTGGCTTTGGTATGAGTGTAATGCCGGCCCTATAAAATGAGTTTGTAGTGTTTCCTCCTCTTCAGATTATTGGAACAATTTAAGAAGGATTGTTATTAATTCTTCTGCAAAGATTTGGTAGAATTCCCTAGTTAAATTGTCTGGGCTTTTCTTTGATAGGAGGTTTTGATTACTGATTTAATTTTTTACTTCTTATTGGTCTGTTCAGATTTTCTATTTCTTCATTTTCAGTCTTGGTAGTTGTATATTTTCAGCAATTTTTACAATTCTTCCAAGGTAATAATTAGTTGGTGTATAATTATTCATATTAGATCCTTAGGATACTTTGTATTTCTGTGTTATTAGTTGTAATGTTTCCTCTGTGTATAATTTTACTAATTTGAGTCACCTCTCTTTTTTTCTTAACGTTGTTAAAGGTGTGTCAGTTTTATCTTCTCAAAAATCTACTTTTAGTTTTGTTGATGTTTTTCTAGTGTCTTCTGAACCCCTATTTAATTTGTTTCCACTCTGATCTTTGTTATTTCTTATCTTTTGTACTAACTCTGGAGTTACTTTGTTCTTTTCTGGAGTTAGTTTGTTCCTTGAGGTGTATATTTAGGTTTGGTTGTTTTTGTTTTTTGTTTTTTCAAGATCTTTCCTTTTCTTAATGTAGGCATTTATCACCATAAACTTCCTTTTAGAACTGCTTTTGGTTCATTTCATTAGTTGGTATGTTGTATTTCAATTTCCATTTGTTGCAATATATTTTCTGATTTTCCTTTTGTTTTCTTTGGCCAAGTGGTTGTTCGGGAGTATGTTAATTTCCACATATTTGTGAATTTTCCAACATTCCTCCTGTTTTTTATTTCTAGTTTTATATTGTTGTATAAAGTTAGAAGATTCTTGATATTATTTTAATCTTCTTACTTTTTTAAAGACTTGTTTTGTGATCATTATAACATATGATGAATTCTGGAGAATGTTCTGTTTGCACTTGATAAGAATGAGTATTCTGCTGGATGAAACTTCTGTGTAAGTATGTTAGGTCCATTGGCTCTAAAGAGTAATTCTAGTCAATTATTTTCTTATTGGTTTTTATCTTTATGGTGTATACATTGTTGGAAGTACTATTATTATACTCTCATTATTTTTTCCTTTCAGATTTGTTAGTGTTTGCTTAATATATTTAGGTGCTCCAGTGTTGGGAGCAAATACATTCTTAATTGTATATCCCCTGATGAACTGACTTCTTTATTGTTATATGATGGCCTTCTTTGTCTCTTCGATAGCTTTTGGCTTAAAACTTATTTTGTCTGTTATAAGTGTAGCTGCCCCTGCTCTCTTTTGGTTTCCACTGTTGCGGAATATCATTCTTCATCTCTTCACTTTGAGCTTATGTGTCCTTAGAGTTGAAGTGGAAGTCACTTGTGGGCATCATATAGATGAGCCCCTAAAAAAAATCCACTCCATGTCTTTCAACTGGAGAATTTAATCAATTTATTTATTATATAGAGTATTGATGGCTAAGGACTTATTAAAGTTCCTGTCTTCTAATTCACTGATTCTTTCTTCTACTTGACCATTCTGCTGTTGATATTTTCTGTTGCATTTTTAAAATTTCATTTATTATATTTTTGTTTTCCAAATTTCAGGGTTTTTTATGATTTTTATTTTTCTATTAAACTTATTTTGTTCATATCTTTTGTGCTTCTGTTGAATTCTTTTTCCATGTTTTCTCATAGCTCATTGAGCTTCTTTAAAAGAGCTATTTTGAGTTCTCTTTGGGTAAATCACAGGTCTCTATGTCCTGGCATTGGTTACTGGAAGATTATTTTAATCCCTTGGTGGTGTCATGTTTCTTTGATTTTTCACATTTCTTGTAGTTATGCATTGCTCTCTTAGCTTTTGAAGTAGAAGTCACCTTCTTCTGCCTTTATTACCTAAATGACTTTAAAAGAGAAATATCTTCCATCAGTCCCACTAGGGACTGAGGATTCAAGCTTCTTGCTTCCTCTGTGACATAATTTTATGCTTCTATCCATTTTCTTAATCCTGCAACTGTTTGTTTCCTAAGGGTATGTCTAAAGCTCAAGTTTTTTTCTCGCCCTGGAGTATAGATTCAGGCTGGTTTTCTGTGCTACTAAACTAATTGGCTAATAAAGCTTGTTCTCCTTGCCATAAGTTCACAGAGGAAGCTGACTACAGGGTGGGGACTGGGTGGGTAAGGCCCATGGAGTATTAGGGGTGCCTGTTGGCCAATTGGAGGGATCTGCTCATGAGGCTCCACAATGGCTTGTGGATGGGTTACTTAATGAAGTCCATGACACTGTTAATAGGATCCATGTCCCTTCAACATCCTCCAAAAGTCCCATCTGTCCCTCTCCTAGCTTCTTTCCATCCCTTGCCATTCAATGCACCACTCAGCACTCTGGATGGGGTGAGAGAGAAAGGGGCCTCTTTGGCAGCATCTGCACAGCTGGGGATCTGGGCACCCACTCACTCACTTGCTCTCACTTCCCCCACAGGAAAGGCCACAGGCTCAGATGGTCTCTTTTGGCCCTGAGCTGTGCTCTCTTGGTGGAGGGGTGATGTAGGTAAAGTCAAATTGTCCCTCTTACCCTCTCCAGTGCATCCAAACTCATATTTCTTTGCTTCAGTGGTATGCTGGAACTTCTTTGCTGGAAACATGAACTTCCCCAGAGGTTCTCTCATCCATGGGTGGTTGTCAAGACTGTTCTCCAGAGGCTGCTGGGCCACAGCTGAGAGGCTGGAGTTCGCAGGCCACTGTTGGGTCCACAGGGGGAGCTGAGGTCTGTATGCCTACTAAATGATGCATGGGTGGACAAGATTCTTCCTGGGTTCCTTGGCATGTGGTGCTGGATCCCATAGCTCCCACAAAGACACTTTTGTGTGTGGATGGGTACAGTTGTTGTTAAGAGATGGATGTGAACAAGAGACCTCTTTATTTAGCCATGTTTCTGACATTACTCCCCAAGTGCATCCTCATTTCCTGTTTGACAACCTCATTTGACAAGTCATATTCTTAATCAAATTTCAATAATTTGATGCCATACTACGTATGATAAGAAAATTTTATACCCATCCATGTCTAACAGTATTTTCTTCTTTCTTTGTGCCTGATTGTGATTTTTTAAAAAAATTTACATTTATTAATAGAAAATAATTTTCCTTTGGAACCTCAGGCCTTTCTCATTATTTTAATGATAGCAAGTCTGGCAGTCTGACATTTTGTCTTTTGTCAGCTTGTTTTGCTTTGTTTTCTCCCACTGTATATTTTATAATTTTCCTTTAAACCTTGAGATTCTGAAATTTAAAAAATGATGTATTTAGGAATAAATCCTTTTCATTAATTTTGCTAACTATCAGAAAGTCCTATTCTACATAAAGATTTAGGTCCTTTGTATCTGGAAAAATTTCCCTTATTATTTGTTTTGTTATCTTCCCCCTTTATTTCTGTTTTTTTTTTTTTTTTTTTTTTTTTTTTTTTTTTTTTTT
>PVKU01012822.1:0-10485 GCA_004027475.1 Anoura caudifer | reverse complement strand
TATAGAGGCAATATCTTTTCACTAAGGATTCTAAGTAACTTTTTTGCTCTTATATGAATTTTCTCTACTAAATCTATGATAATTTTCATTTTATTTTATTCTAGTCTTCTCTCTCTTATTGCAAGATTTTCTCAACTATGTGCTTTCCTTCCTCAACCTTGTTCATTAGATACTATAAACCATCTTATTTCACCTCAACAGACATTTATTCAAGCCTCCTCTAAACTCTACCATATTGCATTTGGTTCTTGTGCAATGCTCTCTCACTTACTTTGTTCTTTTTCTTTATAAACACTTCAAAGTTTGTAATCTGATGATTCTCAAATTATTTCATGTATGTATATTTCCCCCTGAGAGTGTAAATTTTCTAAAGACAATGAATATATTTGTTTTCACATTATATTAGCACACTCAGAACGTATAATATGGCATGTATCAGAACACTGGCACTCGATGACTATTTCTGTATTATTGATTGGATTAGTGAATATATTGACAAAATATGGGGCTGGATTCAGTGAACAATAAAGAGAGTGTTATTTTGCATTTCTTTATTATTACTCCTGGTAGGATACACATTCTTTAGGGTTACATTTCTGAGAGGTTCTTTGGTCTACAGCAGACTTTGGATACTCAGGGTTTCCTAAGTGTGATAAAAATTAAGAAAACCTTCAAAACCTGTATATCTTCAAACAGAATGCTTCTCTGCCTATATTTTGGCTTTCCTAGAATACTTACAAAATTTTGTATTATGGAAAATCAATTATATAAAATGATAGAGAGAATAGTGCCATGTATCAACAATCTAGCTTTAACAATGATCAATTTGTGAGCATATTTGTATACCCAGTAATTAATCGTACATGCTCAATGGATTATTTTGAACATAATCTCAGATATCATATCATTTTAGTCAAAAATATTTTATTGCAAAAATCTACAATATAATGACTTTTTAGAAACATAACAACATGTCATTAGCACACTTAAAATTACATAAATAATCCCTTAACATAGTAAGTGTTCAATATTTGTGTCTCACAAAAATTTTCGTAACAGTTGTTTTGTTTGAATCTGAGTCCAAACAAAATCTAGCATTTGGTTGATGTTTCTTCAGTTTTTAAATGTATGGTTTTTTCTATTCTCTATTTTCCTTGCAAGCTATTTGTTGGACAGACAGTTGTTTGCCTAATATAACTCCCCCTATTTTGGATTTTGTTGGTTGTATCCCTGTGATGCCATTTATTATGAGATTTCTGCCATGTTATTTTCTGAGAAAATAACACTAACAGCAATTATTAACACCCTTTAGCTGCTATGTGTGAAGTGCTTAATCTGTGAGAAAACATGTAATCCTTCAAAAAACCCCTAGTTTGCATATGGGAAGTACAAACCTGATATAGTTCATGCAATTTTTAAATTACATGACTTTTAAATGGTATGATAGTAAATATTAATGAAGCCATACTTTATGCACATGATGTGAAATAATTTAAGTAACTCAAATAATTTTCAAGAATCACCTAATTCTCAATCATAAAGACTGATTTCCAACTTTGTTAATAGTAATGTTATGTGATGATCTTACTTTTCATTTCTAGCTGATAAAAAGAATTGCTCTTATTTTTTTAGAGTTAAGTTTGCTATTTCAAAATTATATGATATGAACAATTTATAAATGGATTCCTTTAATAAAATGCAACTGCACCTAAGTTTGCTTTTCATGGGATGGAGTCTGAGCACAGCAGCATTTGTGTATTTCTGGGACCCCGGGCATAATGACACTCGGTGTGACACTTATTTTACAGCAACACACACACATGACCTCCAGAGTGCTGAGTTCTTACCTCATGAATCATTAAAATTTAAAATTCTTCTCAGCGCATTTGTGCATTTTTAGATAACCTATATATTTTCCCTTATTAATGTTTTTATTTTATGCAT
Source organism: Anoura caudifer (assembly GCA_004027475.1). Taxonomy (NCBI): domain Eukaryota; kingdom Metazoa; phylum Chordata; class Mammalia; order Chiroptera; family Phyllostomidae; genus Anoura; species Anoura caudifer. The sequence goes on along the minus strand of PVKU01012822.1, from coordinate 8,541 downwards.
TTGGGATTATAATTGCTGGTCTTTTGTTTTCTTTTTAAATGCACTATATTTCAGAGTAATTTTAGGTTCACAGGAAAATTGAGCAGAAGGTGTGAAGATTTCCTGTATACACCCTGCCCTTACGTGCATAGCCTCCTCCGTATCAACACTTCCTACCAGAGTGGGGCATTTGTTACAAGTGATGAACCCACATGGACACATCGTTATTACCCAGAGTCTGTGGTTCACATGAGGGCTCACTCTTGGTGTTTTATATTAGATAGGTTTGTACAAATGCAATATGACATGTGTCTACCATTACAGTATCATACAGAGTGTTTTACTGCCTTAAAAATCTTCTGTGCTCTGTTACCTACTTTGTCATGATCGGCTCTGGATCGGATACCCTGCATGCAATACTAATTCCTAGTCTGCATTTTTAATTATTCTCTTCTATCTCAGAAAGCTTTTTCTCCTTGAATCTTTCCCACCTCCTCCTAATAGGGGACATGCATAAAAATCTGTTGCATATAACATACCTTGACTAAAAGTTTATGAACCATAAAGAAGGGATGTATCTTTTATCTGAGTGTAAAAACCTAAAGTCATAATTAGAACTTTTTGCTCTAGGAGTTCTCTTAGTAACCTCTTCACCAGTGTTATGTCACTGACTAGTATACCCTATCTATTGTCTTGGTCTAACCCAATCTCAGTCTCTTTCATTCCAGAGAGGAAAAATTCCTCTAATTAATGTATGAAAAATAATTCATCCATAGCTCCACATTTGAATCTCTTAAATCACTAAAGGGATAAAAAAGCAAAAGTGTTTTTCATATACTATGATACATTGTTTTAACAGATTAATTGTGCATATAACTGGTAATGTTTACATTTAAAAGTTTTAATTTTTTTATTATAGTTGACATTCAATATTATCTTATATTAGTTTCAGGTGCACAGAATAGTGGTTAGACATTTATATAAAAATATGGAACACTTCTTGAATTTACAAGTCGTCCTTGCACAGTGGCCATGCTAACCGTCTCTGTATGGTTCCAATTTTAGTGTATGTGTTGCCCAAACAAGAACTAGCAATGTTTTCTTATGTATTTGCCTGTGATCTCTAAGGCACTGACTGTAAATCAAGATTATTCAAATTCTGTCAATACCTCTGCAAAGTATTATCATTCCCATTTTGTGGATGAGAACAATATGGCTCAGAATATTAGACACTTAACCTAGTGTTACAGAGTTCAGAATACTAGCTATAAGGTACCGTGTCCTGGATTTGGATTTAGGTTTCTTTGTACCAAACTATGTTGTATCAATTATTGTGTTAGAAATTGTCTTTTTCCCCCAGTTACATTTTAAGCTCACGGAGGCATGTGACATAAACAGGGACAGCCTACATTTTGTAGCCCTTTCATGATGTCATCCTTGATGTAATGCATGGACTCAGTAATTAGAGGGTAAAGACTGAGGCAACGTGCTGAAAATGATTCAAAAGGCAAAATGCCTTCAAGTCAGGTCACATACACTCTCAAGAGTAAGGCCTTGGACACACTCAGGAGAGCCAGAGAATCCACTCTGTTGCTCCATTTCTTCTGCAAGGGTTTCCATGGGGAAACTGAATCTAGAGGAGGATTCAGCACCCATAGCTACTGCTACATTATCTCAACCCATGTGGTCCTCCACCTCCGCCATCTCCCCTCCCTACCACCAACCGGCCGTGCTTTCCCTCTCATAGGCTCAAGCTTCCTTAGCCAGGAGCAGAGTGGGCCAGGGGGCTGGGTATATAGGGCTGATCTGCTGCTCCCAGGGTGCACAGGGACACCCAGGGATTCAGTGGGCCTGACTTCAGCTTATCTGCCTGGACACACCTTGCAGCCACATCCCCTCTCCTGTCCCTGATGTACCATGGTGGCACAGGAAAATCTACGTGGTTGTATAGTAGGACTTCATCTGGGAGGTGAGGCAAACTGCATCTGTATTCTAAGGACCCAAAATATGTCTGTGATTTTTACTCCCATCCCTTTCCATTTGTTACCAACCTTAAGTAGACAAAATATTTGGTCTTCAGATACACACATTAGTGTCATATTCTAATGCTTTCCTAATTAACGTCCATTTATTCTCCTGCCTAGAGAATTCCTATCTCATCAAGGGTAAAGAGAAGAGAGGAAAGCTTCTAATATCATTCACTTTTTATAAATTTAAAGTTTTGGGAAATTTTTTTTTACTTTTTGGTACCAAAATTTTGACTTTTGATACTTTGGAAATTCGATTTTCTTTCCCTTTTCTGTCATAACTTCAAAAAGCTATATTATAGTAAGTATGGACTTCCTTCTTGGTTTTTGTGTTTCTGCTGTAACAAATGTACACCAATGGCACAGGGTATATATTATCTTTATTGATGCCTGAATTGGGGGGTGAGTGGCAGTGGCTAAGGGTGGAAACCACATGAAGAGAGAAATATTTTTTAAAAAATATTTTATTTATTTCATTTTTTAGAGAGGGGGAAGGAAGGGAGAGAGGGAGAGAAACACTGATGTGCGAGAGGAACATTGATTGGTTGATTCTCATACACTCCCAACCGGGGACCTGGCCCATAACTCGGGCATGTACTCCAACTAGGAATTGGACTAGTGACCCTTTGGTTCATAGGCTGGCACTCAACCCACTGAGCCACACCAGCCAGGGTAAGAGAGAAATCTTAACCTCATCTAAGATATCAAAATATCATCAAGCTATATTTGGTTGCTCCTGTGTTACTGAGCATGAAATATGATCTAGAAAATAAAGTCAAAGGGACCTGAAGCATAGGGTTTGCCATTTTTAGCCATGGTCCTAGTCAGTCCTGTGTTAGAAGAAAGGAAAAAATTTAATAAAACACCGCATAAAGGGGATTTATCGCTCCCATGGAGATCAGGGTAGCAAGGAATTAGGTAGATGGATGGAATATCACAGGGATCCCCATGGTAGGTAATGACTGAGAAAAGAAAAAAAATATCAGGCGATGAGAGGGAAAACTCCAGCAGTTTGGGAGCTCTGAGAGAATAGCAGCTGAAGTCCCAGAGAAGGGAGAAGAGGAAGGGTATTGGAGGAGAGAAGGAACATGATGAACTTGGTCAGAGAACAGCGCTCGGTCATCTAGCATGTCCACTCTTCTCAGAGACTGTCAATGCACCTGCAATAACAGGACAGACATGAGATCCATAGGTTGTAGGGGATCCTGTGATATCTTCATGCTGTCATACAATTCTACAACTTTTCAACCACGATTGTGCCCTCAACCTCTCCCCACTTGCATTCCTCCTGTACTGCATCTCCAGGTTCCAGCTCTAACAAATCTGAATCCTTACCTTCCCTCCTGGAGTGTGACTCACAAGGGCCCTTGGTGTCTGGAACTACCACCTGGGCGCAGACCCTGGATAATGAAGACAGTGCCCACCACGATGCCCACGAGGCCCACTGCCAGCCCCAGGGCGCAGACCACAGTCTCTGTCAGCTCTGACATGGGAGTTGGAATCTCAGGCTCTGTAAAAGTGAAGTTGTGGAGGTCAGAATGTAGAAGGTCGATTCACATACCTGTGTGTAAGATGGGAAGGAAGGGGTGGTGTTGGCTCTACAAAGACTTTGTACCATGTTTAGAGAGAATAATAGTCTATCATTAGAAATCTTTGAAGTGCAGAAAACAAGCTTTGGGACATGAGGTTTAGGAGCTAAAAGGCAGGATGTTCTGACCTGACAGAGAAAAGAAGGCACCAGCATGCACGGAACTCACACACACCCCAGTGTTTCAGAAGTGGCTCGTCCAGGCCCCAGTGCTCCACCCTGCAGTCATAAATGTCGTCAGCGGAAGGGAGGAAGGTGAGGTAACTGATCTTGAGGAAGGAATGATCATTCTTGGACAGGAAGCTGGTTTCAGAAACACCCTCTGTGACCGGGTGCCCATTGCTTAGCCATGTGATATTGACCACAGGAGGGAAGATGTTGTCCACGGCACAGATGAGGGTGTTGGGCTGACCCAGCTCCACGTGAGACTTGGGAAACACTGTCACTTCAGGAACCTCTGTGATGAGGAAACAGCGCTAGAGTTAGAATTGCAAATAGCTCTGCCCTGAGATTCCCATTGCATCCTGCAGGAGCCCACCCACCATTTTCCATTCTGCTTGTGAACTGTTACACACTGCCTATGCTTCCTCCCCGTGCACTTCATCCTCTGAGGACCTGCTTGCTAAGGTAAGAGACCTATGGCACCTGTCCTTGAAGGATTCAAGGATTATAATATGGGAGCAAGAATCTTTGTATTAAATGGAAATATGTGATTTGTAAGAAGGGAGAGGACGGGGGTTCAGCAATTACCATGAGAAGATTTGGGGACTCCCTGGAAAGGAGAAAATTTTATAGAGCAGTGAAGGCTATCTATTGGAAGCAAGAAGGAAGTGAGGCCTAGTATGAAGGGGCAGGTTCATTCGGTAAAGAGCCAGATTGGTGGACACATACCATTGACAGCCACGGTAGAGTTGGAGCGTTTAATCATGACGTCCAAGTTGAATTTTGTTGTAGCCACTTCTCTCAGTCCACCCTGTGGGTCAAAGCTTGAGAATTTGCTGAGCTCAGGCAGCCGCCAGACAGTCTCCTTCTTCTGCAGGTCCACGTAGAACTTCTCGTCTCCGTCAAATTCAAAAGTGTACTGGCCAGAGGAGCCGTAGGACTGGTAGATGCTTGTGCCATAGATACCAACGTGGTCAGCTGATGAGTTGGGGGAGGGGAGCAGGGAGGTGGAAAACAGGGAGAGAAAAGGATCTTATTGAACAAAGTGACAGAACAAACTGACTTAGAAACATTGCGGGCTCCACCTTTGGCAGAGTTTTTAGATAATTCCCAGCACTTGCTTCCTCCCCTTGGTTGTCCAATTAGAATCCATAACGGTTTCCATTCTAACGTAGGTTCCCCAGGAACAGGATCCCACAGGCTTGTTTGCTGCTGTCCCCTGCTGGCCTAGCTCAGTGCCTGGCACCTCGTGGGCTTATGATAGACACCGTAATGGGATGAAACAAGGAATGAATGAATGATCGTGGCATCAGCTTTGCTTCCCAGAGGTTCAGTTTATCAGAGAATCTGTTTCATAAGTTTCTCTCTCACTGAATTTCTTCATCAGTTAGTAGCACATTCATTATGGCTCCTGCCCCCTCAGGGCACCTTCTATACAAAGATTCCTTTCTCTTTTTTTTTAAACCAAGGAAAAGCACTCAAGATCTTATTATTTTAAAAGTTTCTCTAACTACTTTAGGGTATAAGAAAGAGTACGATAAGGACAGCGACAATATTACAAACTATATGGAACATAAACGATGCTTCTAAGTTCTCTGTGTAACAGTAGTGATTCTTAGAGGAGAGCACCCGATTTCCTCTAAAATAAAAATGAAAATTTTTATTTTTTTCTTGAAGGACATTATTAAACCTCTCCTTTCTCTGCCTCAGCACTTGCATTTGTTGAGGACTCAGGGTACCTCCTGGCCCTGCACGTCTCTGAGGGTGGAAAGCAGATGGGCAGCCACAGGCTGACTCTGTCCAGATGAGCCTGACTGAACAATTGGTCCAGACACATCTGAGCCTCTCGCATTTCCTCTTCCCACCCTTCCTTGTTTACTGAGTGTCAGCAAGGTTTTGGACATTTCGAGGAGCAGGGAGGGAAACATGCATCACACGTTGCCTCTGCCATCAGGGAGCTTATTGAATGCGGGTAGTGTCAGGTGAGTAAAGGAGCTGGTACAGTGTACTGGGCTGAGTCCTCACAGACACCTCAACTGCCAACCAAACCAAATGGCATTATCCTTTTGTGTTCCTGGGTCTTTACAAAGGTCTGTTTTTCTCCCTGAAATTATCTTTTAGGATTTTTCTGGACACATCCAGTTCATTTTTGAAGTTTCTGTTTAGTTACTAACTTTTTACCTAGTTTCTGTCATTAAACATATTTTTAATCACATTATGGTCTCCACCCCCGCCATCCAAATGTCCTTCTTTATAAGTTTATCTGTTCCTCATCCCCTCCCAGCTTGACCCCCTTGGTTGGTCTCTTAAAAGGCCCTCCAGCAAAGCCTCCTTATCCTTGTAATGAATCTCCTGTCTCATTTTTCAAACATGAATATATGCAATTATTCTTTTCATCTGGTACTTGTCCCGAGCAGCCGACTGTTGCTGTAGAATGTCACACTGCTGGGCCAGCTGGAACTAATCCCCTTTCACAGTTTCAGCCTCCCTGGGACCACGGTCCTGCTCTCCTGCACCATACTGTCTCTGTCGCTAAACTGAGCACTCTCCAGGGGGCAGACAGCATGTCTTTCGCCTTTAAATCCCCCAAACTTAGCTTTCCGTGCCCTCAAACTGTGTATTCAATGTCAACTGATGTTCTCGAGGATCACAGACATTTGGGAAAGGCTGACAGGCACAAGGGTAGCAGAACCCTCTGAAAATCAGACTCAGGGGTGACCAGGGCTGCATTGTATGTGATCCCTAAGCACTGTTGCCTAAGCAGCACCTTTTTTTCCCATAAAAAATTAAAAAGTCATATTTTATGACCATATTGGTATAAAGACAAATATAATCTAGGCTAAATTAAAATAGTTTCTTCTACCCTAAAAGTTCACTTTTTCTTCTAATTTTAAAAGAAATTAAAGTATTTTCATGGGGCCCTATAGGCATCTCAGGCCCTTGGCCTGGTGCCCACTGTGTTAATGGGTAACTTGAGCCTGACCAGGGCACCCTGGTGCAAGGGTGAACGGCAAATTTGGACGTGCTCTGGGGAAGCAGGTCACACTCCCGCTGCCCAACTATGAAGGAAGGGGAGCAGCCATGGTTAACAAAGTTGCCGAAGGTTAGGGTAACCTCTCTTTCACTTCCCCTTTGAATGATTTGTCTTTTCTGCTTTGGTTTTTACAAACCCTCTTCATGCCAGTGAAACAGCAGGGGAAAGAGCCAGAGATGGATCCTGGAAAGAAAGGGGGATGAAGGAAAGTAGGGACAGAGGGCTGAAAGAGGTAAACAGCAAAGGTGGAGGGGCCCAGGGGACCAAATAGTTACTCTGTGCTCACCCATTCTTCCTCTTATGCTTCCTTCAATGGGGTGAAGAACAGGCCATTTGGGCTGACAATTTGAGACTAATATAATTTAATTCACCAAATTTTCATCATAAAGTTCTCAGTTTCAAGATAAAGATATTCCCTACATTGTTAATGAAAAATTATAAAGCTAACCTGTAATAGGAATAATGTAAAAAAAGAATATCATTAACATTTATAGGTCTTCATTACTTAGGAAGTATATCTATACACCTGATTGATTGTTTGTGAGGTGACACATGAGAAGTAACTGAGATTAAGTGAGGACCACTCCCCACCAGTGCCAGTTCTCAGCGTGGAAATGTATGTAAATCTGAGAGAAGCAAAGAACCCTTCTTTACAGCTACATTGTATTCATGATTCACAAAATTCTTTGTCCCAAGATAAACTGCAGAAGAAATGTATAAAAAGCTCAAAAAGTGGTTCAGCAAAATCTGGGAGCCATAGTTCATGAGTTTTTAGTAACAAAACATCCACGCGTGAAAACATCCCCAATATTTGTGGCAATTGTGTATGAATGCCACAGAGCCCAGCAGGCTGTACTCAGGATCCCATACCAGAAGCGCAGTAACATCCTCGGTGCAGTGTGCAACAGCACACATAGCAAAGGGACTGGGTTGCGGCTCTGGTTTTATTATTTTTAATTTTAATTTATTTTTTTAATATTTAAAAAAATTGTTTTATTGTTGTTCAGTTTACAGTTGTCTGCATTTCCCTGCTACCACTCCACCCGACCCCAGGCAAACCCACCTCCCTCCCTTGCTTCCACCCTGCCCCTTGGTTTTATCCATGTGTCCTTCACAGTAGTTCCTGAAAACCCTTTCCCCTTTGTCCCCTCCCCCCTTCCCTTTATTATTGTTTGACTGTTCTTAATTTCAATGTCTCTGGTTATATTTTGCTTGCTTTTTTCTTTTGTTGGTTATGTTCCAGTTAAAGGTGAGATCATATGGTATTTGTCTCTGGCCTCCTGGCTTATTTCACTTAGCATAATGCTGGGGCCTCTGGTTTTAAAAACGAGGAAGGACCATAATTTTTGGATCCACTTCAATTAAGAACGCCTTTGAGGACTATCTACTATTCTATGCAAATCCACCTCTTTTACTCTCCAATTCTGTTTCCCAAGTCTAGTCCCCACATCACTTCGCAGTGCACTCACCCACAATGTCTTCACCTCCACAGAGACTCATCATGGAGATCAGGGCGAAGTTCCCACAAATCAGAGCTCTGTTTAGGATCATCCTCTTCTCGAGGTGGTCTCAGCAGGTGCCGTTCTGAGTTGTAGAGCAATGGTTCGGATGGAGCTGGGAAAGAAATCTAAAAACACCCAAACTGAGCTCTATAAATCAGGATCTGGCCAATCAGAAAAATCCCCGATGATGACACCTCAGTTGCCTGTTGAAAAGTTTATAGCAGAGGCCTGGCAGAGATTGGGAAGTCC
>PVKU01012821.1:0-32708 GCA_004027475.1 Anoura caudifer | reverse complement strand
CACTTTGTATGTCCTCCTTGGAGAAATATCTGTAAAAGTCCTTTGTCCATTGTTTAATTGGGTTTTTTGTGTTTCTAGAGTGGAGTTGTGTGAGTTCTTTATACATTTTAGAGATCAAACCCTTGTATGAGGTATCATTAGCACATATGTTTTCCCATTTAATTGGTTCTCTTTCCATTTTAATGAAGTTTTCTTTGGCCATGCAGAAGCTTTTTATTTTGATGAGGTACCATTTGTTCATTCTTTCCTTTATGTTCCTTGATTTAGGGGATATATTGGTGAAGGTGTTGCTGCATGGAATATCGGAGTTTTTCCTGCCCATGTTCTCCTGAAGGACTTTTATGGTGTCACAACTTATATTTCAGTCTTTTATCCACCTTGAATTTGCTTTGATTTATGGTATAAGTTGGTGATTAAGATTCATTTTTTGGCATATAGCTGTCCAGCTTTCCCATACCATTTGTTGAAGAGGCTATTTTTATTCCATTTTACACTTCTTTTCTCTTTGTCAAATATTAATTGACCATAGGGGCTTGGGTTTATTTCTGGGCAATCTATTCTGTTCCATTGGCCTATGGGTCTGTTTTAATGCCAGTACCAGGCTATTTTGATTACCATGGCCTTGGAATATATTTTGATATCAGGTATTGTAATTCCTTCTACTTGGTCTTCTTTCTCAAAATTGCTGAAGCTATTCAGGGTTATTTATGGTTCCATCTAAATTTTTGAAATGTTTGTTCTATATGTGTGAAATATGCCACTGATGTTTTAATAGGGGTTGCACTGAATCTTTACATTGCTTTGGGTAGTATGGACATTTGATTATGTTAATTCTTCAAATCCATGAACATGGTATATACTTCCATTTGTTTGTGTCTTCCTTAATTTCTTTCCTCAGTGTTGTGTAGTTTTCTCAATACAGGTCTTTTACCTCTATGATTAGGTTTATTCCTAAGGTACTGTATTTTTCGTGTTACTATATCAAATGGGATATTTTTCCTAATTTCTCTTTCTGATATTTCATTGTTGATGTACAAAAGTGTCTTTGATTTCTGAATGTTGATTTGTATCCCACTTTTTTGCCAAATTCATTTATAGGTTGAGGAGTTTTTTGGTGGAGTCTATAGGATTTCTATGTACACTATCATGTCATCTGCAAACAATGACAGTTTGTTTCTTCTTTTCCAACTGGGATGAATTTTATTTCTTTTTCTTCTCTGATTGCTGTGGCTGGGACTTCCAATACAATGTGGAGTAGAACTGTTGAAATTGGACAATGTTCTCTTGTTCCTGATTTTAGTGGGAAAGCTCTAAGTTTTGCCCATTGACTATGATGCTGGCTGTGGGTCTCTCACATATGGCCTTTATTATGTTGAGGAATGCTCCCTCCATTCCCACTTTGCTGAGTGTTTTTATTATAAATAAGTACTGTACCTTATCAAATGCTTTTTCCACATCTATTGATATGATTGTGTGATTTTGTCTTTGCTTTTGTTTATGTGATGTATTATGTTTATTGATTTGTGAATATCGTACCATCCCTGCATCTCTGGATGAATCCCACTTGATCATGGTGTATGATCTTTTTAATGTGTTGCTGGATGTGATTAGCCAATATTTTATGAACGATTTTAGGATCTATGCTCATCACTGTTGTTGGCCTGGGGTACTCTTTCTTGTTGTAGCTTTATCTGGTATTGGGATTCGAATGATGCTGGCTTCATAAAAAGAATTTGCAAGTCCTCTGTCTTCTTGGATTTTGGGAATAGTCTGTGAAGGATATGGGTTAGCTCTTTCTTAAATGCTTTGTAGAATTTTCCTGTGAAACTGTCCAGTCCAGGGCTTTTGTGTGCTTGAAGTTTTTTGATTACCGTTTTCGTTTGATCAGCTGTTATTTCTTTGTTCAGGCTTTATGCTTTTTCTTCATTTAATTTTGGAAGATTATATTTCTCCAGAAATTTGTCCATTTCACCTGGGCTTTCAAATTTCTTGGCACATAGTTCTTTGTAGTAATTTCTTACAATCCTTTGTATTTCTGTGGTATCAGTTGTAATTTCTCCTCTTTCATTCCTGATTGTGTTTATTTGGGTCCTCTATCGTTTTTTCTTAATGAATCTGTTTAAAGGCTTGATGATTTTGTTTGTCTTTTCAAAGAACCAGCTCCTGGATTAATGGATCTTTGGAATTGTGCTTTTAGTCTCTATGTCATTTTAATAAACTCTGATCTTGGTAATTCCCTTTGTTCTATTTGCTCTGGGCTGTTTTTATTGTTGCTCCTCCAGTTCTTGAGGATATAGGGTTAGATTGTTTATCTGACATATTTCTATCTTTTTTAGGTAGGCCTGTATTACTATGAACTTCCCTATTAGGACTGCCATCACTGTGTCCCATAAGTTTTGGGATGTTTTGAGTTCATATTCATTGTTTTCAGACACTTTTTGACCCCATTCTTGACCCCATTGTTTAATAGCATGCTATTCAATCTCCATGAGTTTGAGTGTTTCGGGGGTTTTTCCTTGAGATTGGTTTCTAGTTTCAATGCTTGATATGATTTCAGTTTTCTTGAATTTGTTGAGGCCTGTTTTGTGTCCTATCATGTGGTCTATCTTTGAAAATATTACATGCGCATTGGAAAAGAATGTGTTTATTGCTTCTTTGGGATGAAATTTCTATGAATCAGTTAAGCTCATTTGTTCTAGGACATTGTTCAATGCTGCCATATTTTTGTTGATATTTTGTTTGGAAGATCCCTATCCATTTTTGACAGTGCAGTGGTAAAGTCCCCTCCTGTTATAGTGTTGCTGTCCATATCGTTCTTGACATCCTCCAATATTTTCTTTATGTATTTGGGAGCTCCTACATCAGGTGCATATTCATTTATAAGTTTATGTCTTCTTGAAGGATACTTCCCTTGAATATCATGAACTGTCCTTCTGGGTCTCTTTTCATGGCCCTTGTTTTGAAGTCTATTTTGTCTCATTATTGCTACACAATCATTTCTTTCTTGTTCATTTGTTTGGAATATTTGTTTCTAGTTCTTCACTTTCAGTCTGTGCAGGTCTTTAGTTTTGGGATGGGCCTCTTGTAGGCAATGTATCTGTGCGTCATGTTTTCTTATCGATTCTTCTACTCTATGTCTTTTGATTGGAACATTTAATCCATCAACATGTAAGGTTATTACTGATAGGTATTTTTTTCATTTTTCTCCCTGTGTACCTGTGTTCCTCTCCCTTTCACTCTTTTCCTTTTTCTTCTTATAGTAGTCCAGCTAGGAAGTCTTGTAGGGGTAGTTTGGTGAAGAGGCACTCTTTCAGCCTTCTTTTGTCTGGGAAAATCCTTATTCCACCTTCCATTTTAATTGAGAGCCTCCCTGGGTAGAGTAATCTTGGTTGCAGGCCTTTGTTTTTCTTTACTTAGAATATCTCTTGCCATTCTCTCCTGGATTAGAGTGTTTCTGTTGAGAAATTAGCTACTAGCCTTATTGGAGCCCATTTGTATGTTACTGCTTTCTCCTTTTGTCTTTAATACTTGGTACATTAATTATGATATGTCTTGGAGTTGGCCTCTTTGGGTTAATCATGATTGGTACTCTTTGTTGTTCATGTACTTGCATGGTTTTTCCCTCTCCAGTTTGGGAAAGTTTTCTGTCTTTATATTTTCAAACAGAGTTTCTATCCCTTGTTCTTTTGCTTCCCTTTCTGGTATTCCTATGATTCAAATGTTGTAGCATTTCATGGTATCTTGGAGTTTCCTTAAGCTATCTTCATTTTTTTTTTTTTTTTTTTTTTTTTTTTTTTTTTTTTTTTTTTTTTTTTTTTTTTTTTTTTTTTTTTTTTTTTTTTTTTTTTTTTTTTTTTTTTTTTTAGCTTTTTTTCATGCAGTTGCTCTACCTGGGTGCTTATTTCTACCTTGTCTTCCAGCTCACTGATTCGGTCCTCTACTTAATCCAGCCTGCTTGTAATTCCTTCCAGTGTGTTTTTCATTTCCGAAATTTGATTGTTCATTTCTTTCTGCTTTTTTATAGTTGCTATTTCTTTTTTCATACTGTTGTAGCACTCACTGAGTTCCTTGTAGTTGTCTGTGAGCTCCTTGAGCATCCTTATAACCATTTTTTTCTTGAATTCTATATCTGATAGTGCGCTTACCTCCATTTCATTTAGCTTTTATAGTGGGGAGTCTTCCATTGCTTTTGACTGCAGGCTCTTTTCTTGTCTCCCCATTTTAGGTGATTCTTTTTTGCTTGTTTCTGTGCTTCCCGATGTTTTGCTTTGCTAACTGTCTTTGTAGGGTGAACTTCTATGTTAGGAATTCTGTGAGATTCAGTGGTGTGGTCTGTTTACTCTCCTTGTCTGGATGCTCTAGGTTTGTCCTTTCTTCTGTTTGTGTGGGTTCTCTTATTTTTTCCTGGGTTTTTACCTTTTGGAGGTTCCTTTGTTGGTGGGTTCTCTCCTTCAATGGGTATACTGATGTTTGCAGCTCCCAGCTACTCTTGTATGTGATCAGTGGCAGGAGGTAGGAAAAATGGATTAAGACAGGGGGAGAGTATTCTATTGGATTTAAAGTACCAACAAGTAGAGAAGAGATAGGAGATCCTTTGGATAAGTATAGCATTAACCATCACATTTCACCCAACTAGCCACTTTTTATAAAAGGTGAAAGAGATAAGACTCTTGTCAGAGGGGAGGAGGATTGTGAGCTGAATCCAGAAAATGGAGTGCTTTTGTGAGGTTAGATGATGAGATATAGTGAGAGTAAAGGATAGAAAGTAGGCACAGTGTGTCAGAGAATAGAGTTACGTGCAACCGTAAGTAATATGCTGAGGAATATAGTGAAATAGGGTAAGATCAGGGAGGTGTTCTATGTAGTATTTTCGATTGTATGGAAGAACAATTATTTACTATACTACTGGAACAACAATAATATGACAAGAAATATATGATTTGCATAACAAGAATAGAAAGTACATGATCAAGAGTAGTGTGTTATTGGAACAGGAGTGAAGTGAAAGAAGGAAATTTAAAATACAATATGAAAGAGATTCAGGAAAACCACTCAAACAATGCAATTAAACAGAGAAATAAAATGAAGAAAACTAAAGAGAAAGAAGCAAAATAAAAAAAAACTAACAAAGTAAAAGAAGTAAAAATAATGAAAAATAATAATAATACAAAAAAAATAAAATGCCAGTTTTATGGGATAACAAAGTGAAATTTGTCTTATTTTCTCAGTTTTGGGGGTTACACTTGTGCTCACCCTTTGTATCTGTCTCTGGACCTTTTACAACTTCAGGTCTTATTGTCTCACTTGGGGGAAAGAAAAAAAGAGAGAGAGAGGAAAGGGAAAAAATAAGCCTCTTGCTGACTTTAAACCCATTGAATGCACTCTGCTGGTCTTCCTGGATGGCACAGGAAGGGTGGGGCGGGGCTTCACTTTTCTCCCTCCTATGCTTTTGTGAGGATGGAGACCTGGGAGACCAGGTCTGGGCCACAATATTCACAGTTGCCCAGCCTCCAGCCCAAGTCCTCTGTGAGCAGCTGTGCCTCCACTCTCCATCTGAGCCAGCCCACTGCCTTTAATCCACCTGTCATGTTGAGGTCCATGTGGCGTTCCTCCTCTTTGCTTTTTGCAAGCCCATCATGGCTGCAGCCCAGTGCAGGGCAAAAGGCGCCAGTCAGCCTCTGGATGAGGGGCCCCAAACAGCTGCTGGGCTATCCTCCCAAGTGTAGCGTGGGTGAGTGGCTCAAAGCAGGTCCAGGCAAGGAGTGCAGATCAGCTGCTGGGCAAGAGAGGCCAGAGTAAGCCACAGGGCAAGTGGTGACAGTCAGCCTCCAGGTGAAGGGCTTGATTCTGCTTCTGGGCCAGCAGCACGAGCCAACTGCTATGCGAGAGTTCCTTAAAAAGCAGCTGAGAGCCTGTTTTTTTTTTTTTTTTTTTTTTTTTTTTTTTAATATTTATTTTTATTTATTTATTTTTTTAAGTAAAAGCCTTTTGTTTAAGCCCACCATTCTTTACAAGAACTGCTCTTCATGTAGCTCAACTGTCTAACTATCCAGGTTAGAAAGACTGGAAACTATCCAGGTCAGGGTCTGGCACAGCCTGACTCTTCTCCCTTCTCCAGGTGTCACCTGGTTCCCCAATTTCTCTGGTGTCCACTGTCCCATGGGGTGAACAACCCCTCTGTGTGTCTCCCACTTCATCTTTATTCTCCCCAAGCAACTTCAAGCATTCAGGTCCCTCCTGGTGCCATGCTACCCTCCTTGCTTTGGCAGGGGAGGGAGCTGGTGATCTAACTCTCCTCCAAGTATCCTGAGGCAGGCACCAGGCCAGGGGCCACAGTAGCCTTGGTCCCTGTGCAGATCCCAGGGCCCTTACAGTCACAACACTATCTCCTCACTGTCTGCTTTTCAAAGTCCTCTACAATTTTTGGCCTCCAAACTTTATATAAGCTGGGATTCCATTGGCCGTTCACTCTGTTCCTCCGAATATAGGCTAGGTGTTCCAGGGGGGCACAGGGAGAACTGGGCTCTGCTCCCACCTACCTTGCCGCCATCTTATCATTTTCTTTTTCTTTTTTTTTTTTTAAGTATCTTTATCTGGTGTTGGAATTAGGTAATGCTAGCCTTGTAAAGTGACCTTGGAAGTCTTCCCTTCTTTTGAACTTTTAGGAAAAGTGTTGAGAAGAATAAGTGATAGTTCTTCTTTGAATGTTTGGTTCAAATTACATGTGAAGTTATTCAGTCCAGGATTTTGTTTGTTGGGGGTTTATTGTTTCAATTTTGTTGTTTCACATTAGTCTGTTCAGATTTTCTGTTTTTTCTTGATTTAGTCTTGGGAGATTGTAGGTTTCTAGAAATTTATCCATCCCTTTCACACTGTCTAATTTCTTGGCATATAGTTATTCATAATATTTTATTATAATCCTTTATATTTCTGTGGTGTCAGTTACTTCTCATCTTTCATTTCTGATTTCATTTTTTAGTCTTTGTCCTTTTTTGTTACTGAGTTTTGTTAAAGTCTTACCAATCTTGCTTATCTTTTCACACAAGCAGAACTTGTTTTCATTGATTTTTTTGGTATATTTCAGACTCCATTTTATTTATTTCTGCTCTGCTTTTTATTATTTTCTTCTCTCTACTCACTTTGGGCTTTGTTGTTATTTTTCTAGTTTTTTTTTAAGATTAGATTGTTTATCTGAGGTTTTTGTTTCTTGATGTAGGCCTGTATTGCTATGAATTTCCTTCTCTGGATTGTTTTTGCTATATGTCATAGAATTTAGGTTGCTGTGTCTTCATTTTCACTGGTCTGACATTATCTTCTGATTTCTACCTTGGTCTCATTGTTAACCCATTCTTTGGTAACATGGTTTTTAACCTCCATGTATTTGCATGTTTTTCAGGGTTTTTTTTTTCTTGTTTTCTAATTTAATACCATGTGGTCGGAGAAGATCCTTGATATGATTTTAATTTTCTTAAATTAACTGAGACTTGTTTTATGTCCTAACATGTGGTATATCTCAGAAAATATTTCATGTGCACTTGAGAAAAAAGTATATTCTGCTGCTTTAGGTTGAAATATTCTGAAAATATTGATTAAATCCATCTGGTCTAGTGTGTCATTTAAGGCCACCGTTTCTTCATTGATCTGTCTGAATGACCCAACCATTGATGTCAATGGGGTGTCAAAAGTACCCTATTACCGTATTGTTGTCACTCTCTCCATTTATGTTAATCAATATTTGCTTTATGTATTTAGGTGCTGTTATGTTGGGTACATAAATGCTTACAAGGATTATATCCTTCTGTTGGTTTGATCTGTTTATCATTAAGTAATATCCTTCCTTTCCTTTTACAACAGCTTTTGTTTTAAAGTCTCTTTTGTGTGATATAAGTATTGCTACCTCAGCTTTTTGTTTGTTGGTTTATTTCTGTTTGCATAAAATATCTTTTTCCATCCCTTTATTTTCAGTCTGTATGTGTCTTTCTTTCTGAAGTGGGTCTCTTGTGGACAGCATATATATATAGGTCTTGTTTCCTTATTCATTTAGCTCCCTTATAGGTTTTGATTGGACCATTTAATCCATTTACATTTGAAGTGATTATTGATAGGTACATAGTAATTGCCATTTTATTTTTTCTTTACCAACACTTCCCAGTTTTTTACTTTTTTTCTTCATAAATAATCCCTCTTAACATTATTTGTAATACTGGTTTGGTAGTGATACAATCCTTCAGCCTTTTCTAGGTTGGGAAGGTCTGCATTTCTCCTTCAATGTTAAGTGATAGCCCTGCTGGGTAGAGAAGTCTTCATTGTAGGTCCTTGCTTTTCATCACTTTGAATATTTTGTGCCAATCCCATCTGGCCTGAAATGTTTTTGATGAGAAATTGGCTTACAGTCTTATGAGCGCTCTTTTGTAGATAACTGTTTTTCTTTGCTTTTTTCTTTTTTTAATATTCTCACTTTGTCTTTAATGTTTGCCATTTTAATTATCAGACTTCTTTGGGTTCATCTTGTTTGGGGCTCTTTGGATTTCCTGGAATTGTGTATTTTTTTCCTTTACCATACTAGAGAAGTTTTTGGTAATTATGTTTTCAAATAGGTTCCCAATCCCTCACTCTCACGCTCTCTCTTTTCCTCCTGGTACCTTTATGATATGGATCTGTGGTGCTTGGCATTGTCCCAGGGATCCATAAACTGCTTTCCTTTTTTTTTTTTTTTTTCTCTGTTCTGATTTTTTCTGCTACTTTGTCTTTTAAAGTGCTGATTCGATCCACTGGCTCATCTACTCTGCTATTGAATTATTTTAGTGCATCCCTCATTTCAGATATTGTGTTATTCATTTCTGACTGCTTCTTTTTTTTATGGTTTCTGTGTCCTTTCCTGTACTTACTATCTTTTTGTTGGCATTCTGAGTTCATTTGTTCTTCTTCTAAGTTCCTTGAATATCTTTATAACTACCATTTTGAACTCGGTTTCTGGTAGATTGCTGGCCTGCATTTCATTTAGTTCTTTTTCTGCGTGTAGATTTCTCTTGTTTCTTCACTTGTGGAATGCTTCTCTGTCTCCCCATTTTAGCTGCCCCTCTGTAATTTTTCTGTGTATTAGGTTGATCTCCTATGACTCCCGGTGTTGGTAGGGTGACCTTATATAGTAGGTCTTTTATGGGGCTCAATGGCTCTGTCTTTCTGATCACCTGTGCTAGGTATTCCAGTAATGTTCTTTGTGTGCTTTATGTGAGTCTTCCTGTTGTGGTTGAGTCTTGATTACTGTTGACCAGCTGTGGATAGGTTTGACCTTCAGGTTGGCTGACTATGAGGACTGACTCCAATTACAATGTATGAGCTACTGTTCAGGGGCTGACTCAACAAAGCAAAATTTACCTGGGCAGGTTCTGGTTCTTCCCTTTGTTTTGCTGTTTGTGGAGCTAATTGGATCACGCTATGATTTAGTCTGAAGCCTGACACCAGGTGTGATGGTTCTGGGTCCTCTTGAAAGGGACTCTGGTCAATGTCAGACATTGCTTCTGACTGTTCCTGGGCTACCTGTTAGGAGCTACAAAGTGATCCACTGTTTGTGGCTTCATCTGCTGGGCATGGGGGCACACAGCACAAGCTAAGTTGCACACTAAAGCTGACTTCCATCAAAGCCAAGCCTAGAGGACAGTCAGCAAAAGCATAAGGCACCTGAAGTTCTGCCTCTATCTACCAGATGCCTGTTAGACTCAGATCTTGAAAGGGCCTCTGGTGGCATGTGACTTGTGTGAGATAGTTTCTCAGTGAGTTACTAGATAGGGGCAAGTGGTATTCACCAGATTGATACAGATTCAAACTCAGTGCCAGTGCTGGGTCTGAAGCCACTCAACAAAAGTCCCAGGTACACCAAGTCCAGCCACCACCTGCCTGGGACCTGAAGATCTTTGTGGTGGGGCAGTGTCTCAAGAAGTCAGAGTGAGTCCTGCAGAATTTATCATACTAAAACCGACCAAGATTTGTCCATATGGAATGAAAGTCTCTGCATAGAAATGTTGGCACTGGTTGGGCATGTGAGGGAAACAGCCCCCACCCTAAAGCCACACAACTCATTTTATCCTAGTGTGTCTCTGCCACCCCCCCTGAGTCTGCCTGGACTTCTGTTAGAGCCTTCCAAGAAATTCTGTCCTAGAGGCCCAGGCTGGCTGCCACCAGCTAACTCCTCCACAGGATGCAAGCTCAGCAGAGCAGAGCCAGATGGAGTTGGGAGAGTGAGATTAGTGCATTTCCCATGTCAGGGTGGCATTAGTTGGGCATGAGGATAGGAAAAATGTCCCTTGCCCTAGAATCACACAACTCAGCCTTTCCTTATGCATCTCTGATACAACCTGAGTGTGCCCAGACCTCTTCAAGAGCCCTCTAAGAAAGTCTGCACTGTGAGCCCAGATTGGCCACAGCTACTTCCACAAGGAGTGAGTTTGACAGGGCAGGGCCGCAGGAAGTCAGGAGTGTGGGCTAGTGCATTCCCCCAGGTTGATGCTGTATGGAGGGGAGTGCTCAACCAAGGAAAAATTGTGTCAGTAGACAGTGTGGGAGAGGGACTCAGCACAGGGACCCTATTGGCTGTCCCTTCGGTTATCTTCTTGCAACTATCCCACAAAGTCTCTTTCTGTATGACTCCAGTTTTTTTCTGATCTGCCTTCCCTCCACTAGAACAGTATGAGTGGCTGTGAACAAGATTTTATGTGCAAACCCTTTAAGAGGATGCTTTGGTTTCTAGCAGACTCCTGTCTTTCTGGACAGACAGAATCCCTGCTGCTTTGCATAGCCAGATGCTATGTGGGCTCCTCTTTCCAACTCTGGTGCCCTGCGTTGCAGAGCCTACATGTGGCCTACATACCTCATTCCTCAGAGAGAACCCCTGAAGCCAAGATATTCCCAGGTACACCAAGTTTTTCAACTGCCACATGTGGGGCATAGCCTGCCCTTTTTGCATCTATGCCCTTCCTGCCAGCCTTGATGTGGCCTATTTTGTAAATCCTTGGTTATAAGACTTCAGTTGAACCAGTCTTCAGTTGGTCATTTAGGTTGCTTATTCTATAATTTAGTAGTAATTCCAGTTTGTTCCTGAGAGAAGTTGAGTGTAACTTCTACCTACCTCACCACCATCTTGCATTTAATGTGCATTTCTTAATTGATTGTCTAGTCTTTACAGAACAATTTAAAATATAATAATTGAAAAGGCATCTCTGTTTTCATACTTTACAAACATGCTTCTAGTGTTTCATTATTGACATGGTGGTGGCTTTTCTTTGCATGTATTTTCACACACACACACACATACACACACAAATACACACACATGTATATATGCATAAAATGTTGCAGATGTATTGAGTTTTATGCCAATGCTTCTTTTTAAAAAATTAGCAATGGGTGCAGAATTTTATTAAATTATGTTGTGATACATATGCTTTTGCTTTTTAATCTATGTATGTAATGAATTATATGATTTATTAGTAATGGATCACAATTGTATTACTGAGAAAACCTGTCAGCTTGCGCTGCATTTTTCTTTCAAAGTGCTCCTGAATTTTATTTATTGATGTTTTTAAGGACCTTGAGTTCATATTTGTAGGTGAAATTGATGCAGAATATACTTTCTCTACCATTTTGTGGTTTCCTATTTCAAATATACTAGTTATATTTAAATTAAACAGTTATTGATTTCTAAAATTTATTTTAATCTTATTTTTCTATGTCTTCATTGATATAAAGCCTTTTTCTTCGGTTACTAATTTTCTGTTGTATCAATTTGTTTCTCGATGTTTCTAATTTATTTAGTTATTATATGATTGTTTTTATTTTAAATTTAAATTTGTTTTCTCAGCTTTGAATTGTGTTCAGTGTGTCAGTGTTTTGCTTCTGATGTCTTTATTTTTAAGAATGCTTGTTTTGTTTAAGTTCTAGAAATTAACACTCATTTAAGGGAATTCCTTTCCATTTACTGGCTTATATCATCTTACAGAATGGGAGCATTACCTGTTTAGTGCATGCTCTTTCTCCCCTCCACACTTACTGCAGTGGAATTCTTACATAGTTGCCATCAGTGATGTGCTGCGGCTGACTCGTAAGAGTCAAATATTTACATCTCTACTCAACTTTCAGTTATGTCATTTTGGCAGAATGAATTCATTATGGTGGGACTATTTACACCATGGTTAATTATCAAATTCTACAAATTGCTTTTTTTCCCCAAGGGGTCTTGCCATTTATACAATTACTGCCCAGCCTGAGTTACCACCATACACACACACACACACACCATGAGTTACTATCATATATATGTGTCCATACACACACACACACACACACACACATATATATAAAGATAGAGATACCATGATACCATATATATCAATACCTTATATATATATGCACACACCAATATATATTGATACCATGTAACCAATTACTATAATATTGCTTTTTGTCACATTTGTGTTATGAGCAAGTCTATTAGATCTTTGTTCTGATAACAGCTGAATTCACCTGGACATTCTGTCATCTTTACTTGACTTCCTCCTTAGAGCTTTATTTTGGAATCAGAATAGTATTTTCCTTTTCTGGAACATTTTTTCCTTTCCCTAAGAGTTTGTAGGGAGTAAGGGAAGGTAACCCTTCTCTACCTCAATAAGCCAATTCATTTGGAGTATCTGAACTTTGCTCTGCCTTCAATAATTTGATTAAGGGGTGTGTGCTCAAGTTTACTCCTTCTGGCTTAGGGCCTTTCTATATCTTATTTGGGTTACCTTCAGGTATAGAAATTTCTCCTACCATGTGCATTCAGGAGGATCCTTAGAGCATTACAAAATCTGCTCCCAAAGTTCCTTTCCCTTCTTTCACTCATTGCTCTCAAACAGCTGTCCCCTCCTTTCCAAGCAAATCAGCAGCAATACAAATAAAATCTGTGGCTATTGGCCCTACAATTTCTATTTTAGAAGTAGGAAAAGGAGTTCTTCAACTGAGCTGCTGTTAATTAGGGCATCTTGCTACCTCAGAACCTACTTTCTGATTTATTGTTTATTTTTTGTTCTGTCCTTTAGCTAAATACTTGTTTATGTATGGAGATTAAAATTCAAGGTAATTCTCATTTTCTGGGTACGTTCTTGCCAATTTTTTGCTTTTGAGCTTAGGTATAACTTTGGGGTGTTAAAAAGGGTCTTCTAATTTTTAGAGTGTTTCTTGTTCCTCCCCATCTTCTGTTCCAGTACCTACATACTGCTTTCTGTCTAAATCTCCCTCAGTTGTAGGATATTAATGAAGTTTTATTCTGAATTTTTCTACTTTGTTTCCCCAGACTGATTCTGAAGGTCATGATTAAGAGGCACACCAATTTCCAAAACTGAGTTATCTTTCTCTTTCCTCATTCAGACTTTGCAAATATGATGACCTAAAGTTGTTTTTTTCCCTGCACAGTTTTGTTTGCATGTGTGTATGTAATGTGTTAGATACTGCATACTCATGTTGAATTCATTTTGTTAGATTTTAGCAAATAGATATTATAGTATCTTGTTTCCTCTTACCATTTTCCTGATATCTCCTTCTTCTAGTCCCATGTTTTAATAACATTGGTCAAAGAAAAATGAATATATATCAATAATGTTACTGAGTGTACAACATAGAATCAGATGAGTGTTTTTCTTACCTTTCTCTATTTACTCAAATAAGGGTGATTCAAGTGGAAGAAGAAATGTGGCTTCAGGTTAAATGCATTCTTACTGGTTTTATTTCACGCAAGCCTTTCAAGTGACTATGCAACTCAACTTGGATTGAAATTGTTTTGTGGGGAAAACAATAGTTTATTGACTGTGTATGATAAGATATTAAGAATTGCTATAGTTCTATTACACAATATGAAAATCTCCCAATTAGTTATCTACTACCATACCTTGACATGCTCATATTTAGATCAAGTAATTTTTATCTCTTGAAAATACACTTAGGTGTTTACAAAATGTAACTAAACATATTTGACAGTTATGCCCATTCTAATTCTGTTGAGCAAGTTTTCATATTCTGTGAGGAATGGGAAAATATAAAAATGCTAGTTCCTGTTGTTATTAAAGCAGGCAAGACCTATAAGCATTTTCCCAAATAACCTTTGGTACCTGGTGAAATTGGGCAGGTCAAATAAATTTGACAACAAAAATTGTGCACCTTTCCCTGAGTTCTCCACCTCACACTGGAAGGAAATAAAATGCTAAGCAGAGAATTTTGAAATTAGTCCTCCAGTTCTGATAAGTTTGATCAATATATGTTGTGACCTAGTTGGGTCAAGCTTTTTACACATCTTGTATCATTCAGTCATCAATAACAACTTGAGATGCAGGTATTATGATCTAATTTGACAGTTATGGAAATGGAGGCTCAGAGAAGTGGTAGAATTTACTGAGGCTCACAGACTAATAAGGGTAGAGGCAGACTTTTAATTACTGCTTCTCTAAACCCTTTTTGTTATTCTATAATACCTCCACAAAGAGTCAAGAACCTTTTGTCCTTGGAAACTGCAATTATTATCAAGAATTAATTACTTAGAGGCCACAGTGAGTCAGATTTAAGGCCGCTGTAGTTGAAGAGACTTGTTTGTTAGGTGCTGATTGGTCTCTATAAGGAGGCTAAAAACTGGTCTACAATAGTTCATTTTAATGACAATGGACAAGAAAATTTGACTTTATCACACTGTTTTCATAAACTCATTAAATCTTCACAGAAGCAAACAAACCTATCAAGACAGTAACTATGTATATTTGTCAATATCTGAATCATGCATACTTGCTCCACCTGGAGCACCAAATGTCATGAAAGTTCACACTAGAATCACATGCAACTATTTAGTTTGTAGTACCAGTCTTAAGAAGTGGATTTAAAAATAAAAAAAAAAATGAAAACTTTATATACTTTATATGTTTCATGTATGTACTTTTTCCCATTTGATATAGCCAGTTTTGTTTACAAAATTCAGTGCTTTAAATAAAGTGAGTTATTCAAATGTTTAAAATTAAGGTAATTTTAATCTGTTAGTGCTAAAAATAAGTTGTATCCATAACTTGCATATATGCACACACACCATATACTTGGAACAAAGGGCGTGAGGTGAAAATGAGGGCTTTACTGTTCTCCAGGCTCATCTCTACGTATAAAAATACAGGGAAATAGACATTTTGTTTTAAGAAAATTATTTTTTTGTTTTGTCTCCTCTCTATAAGAATACAGTGTCTGTGAAAAGGGAAACAGAGAACTATTTCTCTGAATATCCTAAGTGTGTTGACACTAAAAGTTGGCTTCCAGTAATTTCATTAAAGAAACATGGAGAAAAAGCCAGATGTCAAGTCTTGAATACGTAATAGAGAATCTCTCTGCTCCCTCAAGTTAGAGTACAAGATTGAGCCAGATTATTTAATGTTTGTGGGAGAGATCTAGGGGATCAAGGCCAGGGAGGTCTCACCCAAAGAGCCTAGAAGATGATTACAGGATAGAAGTATCTGCACAGAACAGATACACACTAAAACATTCATTGCACTTTTAGCATCTCTATTTGAGATGACTTTTTCTTATTAAAACACTCAGGATCTTTGGGTGCACTCGTAGACTAAGGAGAGGTACACCTTTGTTCTAGAACTGTTACTTGAGGGTTGTTGAGAATGCATTACAACATGCCATCTCTTCCACTGTTTTCACAGTTTCACCCTAGCCAGTCAAGGTTGGCTAGAAAAAATCTAAACAGAAGGGTTATGATTTGCCAGAGAAGGGAGCAGATAACCATATATTGCTCATTTGATGGATGCAAATAATAATACCAAATATTTCTGGTTACAAGCATGTCAGCTCATTAAAAATCCACTTCATTTCTACAAGATATTGACATAAAATTTTGAAAAACAGTAAAACAATGACAACTTTATAGTGTCTGACAACTGAAACTTATTTGGCATAGATTTATTTGATGAGAGGATTTATTTGTGATGAGTGTTAATTATAAAAGACTAAAATTCAAACTCATTTGTAATGGATCCAAAAATATCACTAAGTACAAGCATTTTCTCTCTTTAGGTGCAAGAGAGAAAACTAGTTTTCTTTAGATGTGGTAAATTATATTCAGTTTCCTTGAGCCAGTTGCAATCTCATGGGTCATGCATTGACCACAAAGAGCATTTTTGGTGCCCAAAATGCTTCATTCTACTTGATTCCAAAGAGCACTATTAGAACCTTGGATTCTGACAAATGTGCACATGGTCAGATTTTTAGAATGTTGAATTTTGGTAATCCACTGGCCTCATTCAAGAGAGCATTAGCCTGAAAATAATCAGACTCTTTTCAATGAAAACATAGTAAGTTCCTTTGCTTGGTCATTGATAAAGCACATTACCAGATATCAATCAATTTCCAAATTTTGAACAGTTTGTAGATGGGTCTAAACTTCATTATAATATTCTGCTGAGGTCAAAGATCAAAGGAAAATTATTTCAATCTCTTAAAAACAAACTAACTAATATGATAATAATAAGAAGATACATATAAAGCATTTTCTTTCAAGCTAACAAACAGATATGTAGAAAAGATACAATGATTTTAGTAGTAACCTTATTTAGATATGGTTTGAGATTCTTGGATGAGTCTTAGTATGTAGAAAGCAAAAACATAAAAATAAAAGAGAGAGGAGGACAAAACTTCAGGAGCTAGTTTGAACACCTTTATTTTAAGTTCTTCTTTGTATAGTTCAAGATGTCCAATGTAAAAACAAACATGAATATGACATCATGGAATAAAGGTCAGCTATCTTGCAATTGTTCTGAAAGTTAAGAGAGGTTGGCTTATCTGCAAATGAAAAAAAACATGTTGACTAGATAGCAATTTTTGTTTTGCTTAATTTTTCTTTTAAAAATTACTGGCTACATTGACTACAACTGTGGCTTATGAAAGGGAGAGCCAGTGTGATTCTTGTTCTGCCTCAAAATGCTTTCTTGGATGTCTTCCTAATGTTCTTTTTATTCCTACACATTTGGCATTGATTGTGCTTAAGGTTTTGGATGAGGCCGGAATGCAGAAGAGACAATACACTATATCACTTAATAAAGCATTCCCTTTTCAGCCTGATTCATGGATGTATGGCCCTCTGGATTTGGTCCATCTGCCCTGGGAGAGCGGTAGCCATGGAAGAGCCAAGATAGAAAACTTTAAGTGCAGGGCCACATGAGCAAACTTGGAGCTCTTTAGATTGGGAAAAAGAGCTCAAACTTTAAAATTAGCCTGAGGAACAGTGGCTCCCCAATGCATTTTTTGAAGTGCTTTTCCCCTTTAGTTTAGGTATTTCAAGGGAAATTTAATCCATATGTTTTGGGGCTTATGGATTTAACTCATAAATATTCTTCATAAAGGACTGCCAGGCTCTGCACTCACTAAAATCAAGCAGTTTCATGGGATAACAGAGCAGATAGAGGAAATGTGATACCAAAAGGTCCATCACCCAAACAAGGAAAAGTAATCCTCAAGTTGAAACCACTGTCTATAAATAATCATAGAGTAGTAATTTATCCTACAATTCTGTAATGATAAAATCCACCACTTATGATTGTATGGGGCACATAAAAGCATACATATAACAGATATATGTCCTTCTCAGAGAAATATTACAATGTGTTGTCATTTCTGTCATCAGTTCAAAAATAAATAAACAAACAAACAAACAAACAAACAAATAAATAAAATTTCCAAGAAGGAAATAGAGGTTTCTACTTATTTTAGCAGCTTTTGAAATCTACACAGACTCTTTCTCTGTATCTTGCTTTCTGTCTCTTTGTCTCTGTTTCTGTCTTTAACCACTACTGAGACTCTGCCAGGCCACAGGCTGAGAATCTCTTTACCCTCTGTGTATCTATACTTAGCCAAATAATTTTGACCAACTTTATTAAGTTGCCACTCTAAAATAATATTTCCCAATATAAAATATTATATTATGGTTGTGTTTTGTTCCAAACTAAATCTCCCATCCACTGAGATTACTTTATGCCTTCCTAGGGGGGCTGTGCACTCCCTATAGATGAAGAATCCCTGTTATGCTTACTGCTTAGAATAGTTCAAAAGAGAGCAGTTCAATGAGAACAGTAGTATAGTTTCCATTATTCATTTATTTTCTTCTGTAATATTATATATTCAAAATGACCAGCTTCTGTATACCTTTAAACAAACTCTGCCTTTCAGGGCAATATGTGATTTTAATATCTGTTGTGTCATGACATCTGTATTTAGGAGTTTTCAGAATAAAAAAACAGGTAAATCATGGTCCATTTCCAAATCAGTTTAAATTTCTTGTGCCAATGGCACCTAATACCTGGAAGGATCTGAGGGCACCTATTATAATAACCAAAGACACTTCCACTAATAGAGAAGCCTTTGACATGGTGATTATATTCACATTCTCATATTATAGAAAGTGAGAGGTAGAGAGTAATGAAGGGTGATATATCAGATGAGATTTGGGGATTCACATACAACCGAATTCTCACTTTTAGTGAGGACAGACAGTAGTGTCATGATGGACAAAGCCAGTAGTGCACAGCGAAGTTGGCTTGGGCTAATATTATCATTAAGACTTAGTCCCTTAGTATTTCTCACCTGGAAGAATGCAATAAAATTATGATGCTTGTTTGTTTGAAAGTGTAATAAAATATAAATAATAATCAAATTAGGCAACTGTAAAATAATATAAAATATTATATAACTATGTTTTAAAATACATAGCATCTTAAACCAAATGTCCAGAGATTTTTGAATTGTACAAAAGAACAATATTGCATTTTCTCTCCTTCCTTACAGGAAAAGATTATACATCTATCTGTAAGATAGAACAAGACAGGTAGGTGCCACAGACATTGAATCAACTCATATTGTTCTTTTATTTCTGAAGTACAGGTGGTACTTGGTATCAGGCAGTGCTCATTTGCCTCCACTGTTCGCTTTTACAGTTGGAAACACCAGCAAGGAGTCTGCTTGGGGCCAACATGGCAAATGCACTTTGACTGTAACCCTCAATTTTTCCTGAGAGGTATGGTGATTCATTGTGGTTTAACAAACCTTCAGAAAAAGGACAGCAGAGAAAAATGATGAAAGGGGTAAAGAGAAACCAAGTAAGTAAAGAATATTTACTGGTTTCTGAGCTGCTGAGAGCCACAAATCCCTCTACTGGTTTCAAGACAAACAGATTCACAAGGAAGGAATTGTAGCTCATAGTACCAGACTTAGACAGTTTTAGCTTGAGAAGCCAAGCCCTACTCAGAACTTTGGCAAAGTTCCTTGGATTACTCCACCAGCTGTTCCTACCCTTTCTCCACCCACAGTCTCCAGGTATCTAACTGCTTTTGAGCAGCTGACCTCAGGCCTACCCTAACCATACAAAGCAGCCTTCTTCACATTACCATTTCACTGGTAAACCCTTCATAATGTTAGTGTCATCATCTCTAACAATTGCACCCCTATTTTTTTCAAAGGGCAGTCTGAAATTTAACATACTCCTCTGTCTGTCACGTTGATTAACTGATTAACTGATTGATTGATTGATTGATTGATTGATTGATTGATTGATTGTAGAAGGCTATTTGGCTTTGAAATGTTCATTTCTATTTTTTGTAATACTTCTATGAGATAGAGAAATACAATATATTTATTTCTAATCGACTTTTTCACATTTTAAAGCTGATTAGAAGTAGCTTTTATTCAGCCTTTTGTAGGCTTCCTTTTTTATTCTCAGAAATCCTTTAAATGATTGAATGGAGTGAGAACCCCAAGAGGTGTATGTTCCTCTGTAATATGTAGAAACTTCATTTCTTTAATATGAGCTTTTCTCCTTTTATTTCCTTTTGATTCAAACTGTCCTCATCTAGCAGTCTGAGTCACTGCCTTCTTTTCCCTCCTACAACCACTCCCTTAATCATTAAACCCTCAGGACAATGAAGTTCTGGGGGGCATCAAATAATCTTCAGAACAAAGCTTAGTGTCTGTGGAGCCCAGAGACACAGTTTTCATCAGACTAGAGATAACAACTAGGCCTCAGTTGTGTTTCAGCTCCCAGATAGAAAAGACTTGAAACCAGAAGATGTGATGCCATGGCTGACACCAGGACCAGATGCAATGACTAATGACCCCCTATCATTGCACTGACCAATCATTAGAGGCCACAACCCTGACCAGGACTCTAAACCCCCTTAATCATCATGATTAATGATTTCTCCCCTATATAACCCATCACCTGGAAGACATCAGGGAGCCAGATCTTTGAGTATTAGTTCAACTGTATCTCTGGGTATGGGCTACTTTCAAAAAATACAACCTTACTTTCATTGTTGCAAATACTTGTTCCTGTCTTATTGGGCTTTCATACATGCAGCCAACCAGACCCTTACAATCTGATAACACAGGAAGAGAGGCTCTTAGTAATGAGAAATGTATGTGTGTGTGTGTGTGTGTGTATGTGTGTGTGTGTGTGTGTGTGTGTATGGTGGTAACTCAGGCTGGGCAGTAATTGTATAAATGGCAAGACCCCTTGGGGAAAAAAAGCAATTTGTAGAATTTGATAATTAACCATGGTGTAAATAGTCCCACCATAATGAATTCATTCTGCCAAAATGACATCACTGAAAGTTGAGTAGAGATGTAAATATTTGACTCTTACGAGTCAGCCGCAGCACATCACTGATGGCAACTATGTAAGAATTCCACTGCAGTAAGTGTGGAGGGGAGAAAGAGCATGCACTAAACAGGTAATGCTCCCATTCTGTAAGATGATATAAGCCAGTAAATGGAAAGGAATTCCCTTAAATGAGTGTTAATTTCTAGAACTTAAACAAAACAAGCATTCTTAAAAATAAAGACATCAGAAGCAAAACACTGACACACTGAACACAATTCAAAGCTGAGAAAACAAATTTAAATTTAAAATAAAAACAATCATATAATAACTAAATAAATTAGAAACATCGAGAAACAAATTGATACAACAGAAAATTAGTAACCGAAGAAAAAGGCTTTATATCAATGAAGACATAGAAAAATAAGATTAAAATAAATTTTAGAAATCAATAACTGTTTAATTTAAATATAACTAGTATATTTGAAATAGGAAACCACAAAATGGTAGAGAAAGTATATTCTGCATCAATTTCACCTACAAATATGAACTCAAGGTCCTTAAAAACATCAATAAATAAAATTCAGGAGCACTTTGAAAGAAAAATGCAGCGCAAGCTGACAGGTTTTCTCAGTAATACAATTGTGATCCATTACTAATAAATCATATAATTCATTACATACATAGATTAAAAAGCAAAAGCATATGTATCACAACATAATTTAATAAAATTCTGCACCCATTGCTAATTTTTTAAAAAGAAGCATTGGCATAAAACTCAATACATCTGCAACATTTTATGCATATATACATGTGTGTGTATTTGTGTGTGTATGTGTGTGTGTGTGTGAAAATACATGCAAAGAAAAGCCACCACCATGTCAATAATGAAACACTAGAAGCATGTTTGTAAAGTATGAAAACAGAGATGCCTTTTCAATTATTATATTTTAAATTGTTCTGTAAAGACTAGACAATCAATTAAGAAATGCACATTAAATGCAAGATGGTGGTGAGGTAGGTAGAAGTTACACTCAACTTCTCTCAGGAACAAACTGGAATTACTACTAAATTATAGAATAAGCAACCTAAATGACCAACTGAAGACTGGTTCAACTGAAGTCTTATAACCAAGGATTTACAAAATAGGCCACATCAAGGCTGGCAGGAAGGGCATAGATGCAAAAAGGGCAGGCTATGCCCCACATGTGGCAGTTGAAAAACTTGGTGTACCTGGGAATATCTTGGCTTCAGGGGTTCTCTCTGAGGAATGAGGTATGTAGGCCACATGTAGGCTCTGCAACGCAGGGCACCAGAGTTGGAAAGAGGAGCCCACATAGCATCTGGCTATGCAAAGCAGCAGGGATTCTGTCTGTCCAGAAAGACAGGAGTCTGCTAGAAACCAAAGCATCCTCTTAAAGGGTTTGCACATAAAATCTTGTTCACAGCCACTCATACTGTTCTAGTGGAGGGAAGGCAGATCAGAAAAAAACTGGAGTCATACAGAAAGAGACTTTGTGGGATAGTTGCAAGAAGATAACCGAAGGGACAGCCAATAGGGTCCCTGTGCTGAGTCCCTCTCCCACACTGTCTACTGACACAATTTTTCCTTGGTTGAGCACTCCCCTCCATACAGCATCAACCTGGGGGAATGCACTAGCCCACACTCCTGACTTCCTGCGGCCCTGCCCTGTCAAACTCACTCCTTGTGGAAGTAGCTGTGGCCAATCTGGGCTCACAGTGCAGACTTTCTTAGAGGGCTCTTGAAGAGGTCTGGGCACACTCAGGTTGTATCAGAGATGCATAAGGAAAGGCTGAGTTGTGTGATTCTAGGGCAAGGGACATTTTTCCTATCCTCATGCCCAACTAATGCCACCCTGACATGGGAAATGCACTAATCTCACTCTCCCAACTCCATCTGGCTCTGCTCTGCTGAGCTTGCATCCTGTGGAGGAGTTAGCTGGTGGCAGCCAGCCTGGGCCTCTAGGACAGAATTTCTTGGAAGGCTCTAACAGAAGTCCAGGCAGACTCAGGGGGGGTGGCAGAGACACACTAGGATAAAATGAGTTGTGTGG
Source organism: Anoura caudifer (assembly GCA_004027475.1). Lineage (NCBI taxonomy): Eukaryota > Metazoa > Chordata > Mammalia > Chiroptera > Phyllostomidae > Anoura > Anoura caudifer. The sequence continues at coordinate 9,983 of PVKU01012821.1, read as the reverse complement.
CTTTAGGGTGGGGGCTGTTTCCCTCACATGCCCAACCAGTGCCAACATTTCTATGCAGAGACTTTCATTCCATATGGACAAATCTTGGTCGGTTTTAGTATGATAAATTCTGCAGGACTCACTCTGACTTCTTGAGACACTGCCCCACCACAAAGATCTTCAGGTCCCAGGCAGGTGGTGGCTGGACTTGGTGTACCTGGGACTTTTGTTGAGTGGCTTCAGACCCAGCACTGGCACTGAGTTTGAATCTGTATCAATCTGGTGAATACCACTTGCCCCTATCTAGTAACTCACTGAGAAACTATCTCACACAAGTCACATGCCACCAGAGGCCCTTTCAAGATCTGAGTCTAACAGGCATCTGGTAGATAGAGGCAGAACTTCAGGTGCCTTATGCTTTTGCTGACTGTCCTCTAGGCTTGGCTTTGATGGAAGTCAGCTTTAGTGTGCAACTTAGCTTGTGCTGTGTGCCCCCATGCCCAGCAGATGAAGCCACAAACAGTGGATCACTTTGTAGCTCCTAACAGGTAGCCCAGGAACAGTCAGAAGCAATGTCTGACATTGACCAGAGTCCCTTTCAAGAGGACCCAGAACCATCACACCTGGTGTCAGGCTTCAGACTAAATCATAGCGTGATCCAATTAGCTCCACAAACAGCAAAACAAAGGGAAGAACCAGAACCTGCCCAGGTAAATTTTGCTTTGTTGAGTCAGCCCCTGAACAGTAGCTCATACATTGTAATTGGAGTCAGTCCTCATAGTCAGCCAACCTGAAGGTCAAACCTATCCACAGCTGGTCAACAGTAATCAAGACTCAACCACAACAGGAAGACTCACATAAAGCACACAAAGAACATTACTGGAATACCTAGCACAGGTGATCAGAAAGACAGAGCCATTGAGCCCCATAAAAGACCTACTATATAAGGTCACCCTACCAACACCGGGAGTCATAGGAGATCAACCTAATACACAGAAAAATTACAGAGGGGCAGCTAAAATGGGGAGACAGAGAAGCATTCCACAAGTGAAGAAACAAGAGAAATCTACACGCAGAAAAAGAACTAAATGAAATGCAGGCCAGCAATCTACCAGAAACCGAGTTCAAAATGGTAGTTATAAAGATATTCAAGGAACTTAGAAGAAGAACAAATGAACTCAGAATGCCAACAAAAAGATAGTAAGTACAGGAAAGGACACAGAAACCATAAAAAAAAGAAGCAGTCAGAAATGAATAACACAATATCTGAAATGAGGGATGCACTAAAATAATTCAATAGCAGAGTAGATGAGCCAGTGGATCGAATCAGCACTTTAAAAGACAAAGTAGCAGAAAAAATCAGAACAGAGAAAAAAAAAAAAAAAAAGGAAAGCAGTTTATGGATCCCTGGGACAATGCCAAGCACCACAGATCCATATCATAAAGGTACCAGGAGGAAAAGAGAGAGCGTGAGAGTGAGGGATTGGGAACCTATTTGAAAACATAATTACCAAAAACTTCTCTAGTATGGTAAAGGAAAAAAATACACAATTCCAGGAAATCCAAAGAGCCCCAAACAAGATGAACCCAAAGAAGTCTGATAATTAAAATGGCAAACATTAAAGACAAAGTGAGAATATTAAAAAAAGAAAAAAGCAAAGAAAAACAGTTATCTACAAAAGAGCGCTCATAAGACTGTAAGCCAATTTCTCATCAAAAACATTTCAGGCCAGATGGGATTGGCACAAAATATTCAAAGTGATGAAAAGCAAGGACCTACAATGAAGACTTCTCTACCCAGCAGGGCTATCACTTAACATTGAAGGAGAAATGCAGACCTTCCCAACCTAGAAAAGGCTGAAGGATTGTATCACTACCAAACCAGTATTACAAATAATGTTAAGAGGGATTATTTATGAAGAAAAAAAGTAAAAAACTGGGAAGTGTTGGTAAAGAAAAAATAAAATGGCAATTACTATGTACCTATCAATAATCACTTCAAATGTAAATGGATTAAATGGTCCAATCAAAACCTATAAGGGAGCTAAATGAATAAGGAAACAAGACCTATATATATATGCTGTCCACAAGAGACCCACTTCAGAAAGAAAGACACATACAGACTGAAAATAAAGGGATGGAAAAAGATATTTTATGCAAACAGAAATAAACCAACAAACAAAAAGCTGAGGTAGCAATACTTATATCACACAAAAGAGACTTTAAAACAAAAGCTGTTGTAAAAGGAAAGGAAGGATATTACTTAATGATAAACAGATCAAACCAACAGAAGGATATAATCCTTGTAAGCATTTATGTACCCAACATAACAGCACCTAAATACATAAAGCAAATATTGATTAACATAAATGGAGAGAGTGACAACAATACGGTAATAGGGTACTTTTGACACCCCATTGACATCAATGGTTGGGTCATTCAGACAGATCAATGAAGAAACGGTGGCCTTAAATGACACACTAGACCAGATGGATTTAATCAATATTTTCAGAATATTTCAACCTAAAGCAGCAGAATATACTTTTTTCTCAAGTGCACATGAAATATTTTCTGAGATATACCACATGTTAGGACATAAAACAAGTCTCAGTTAATTTAAGAAAATTAAAATCATATCAAGGATCTTCTCCGACCACATGGTATTAAATTAGAAAACAAGAAAAAAAAAACCCTGAAAAACATGCAAATACATGGAGGTTAAAAACCATGTTACCAAAGAATGGGTTAACAATGAGACCAAGGTAGAAATCAGAAGATAATGTCAGACCAGTGAAAATGAAGACACAGCAACCTAAATTCTATGACATATAGCAAAAACAATCCAGAGAAGGAAATTCATAGCAATACAGGCCTACATCAAGAAACAAAAACCTCAGATAAACAATCTAATCTTAAAAAAAAACTAGAAAAATAACAACAAAGCCCAAAGTGAGTAGAGAGAAGAAAATAATAAAAAGCAGAGCAGAAATAAATAAAATGGAGTCTGAAATATACCAAAAAAATCAATGAAAACAAGTTCTGCTTGTGTGAAAAGATAAGCAAGATTGGTAAGACTTTAACAAAACTCAGTAACAAAAAAGGACAAAGACTAAAAAATGAAATCAGAAATGAAAGATGAGAAGTAACTGACACCACAGAAATATAAAGGATTATAATAAAATATTATGAATAACTATATGCCAAGAAATTAGACAGTGTGAAAGGGATGGATAAATTTCTAGAAACCTACAATCTCCCAAGACTAAATCAAGAAAAAAGAGAAAATCTGAACAGACTAATGTGAAACAACAAAATTGAAACAATAAACCCCCAACAAACAAAATCCTGGACTGAATAACTTCACATGTAATTTGAACCAAACATTCAAAGAAGAACTATCACTTATTCTTCTCAACACTTTTCCTAAAAGTTCAAAAGAAGGGAAGACTTCCAAGGTCACTTTACAAGGCTAGCATTACCTAATTCCAACACCAGATAAAGATACTTAAAAAAAAAAAAGAAAAAGAAAATGATAAGATGGCGGCAAGGTAGGTGGGAGCAGAGCCCAGTTCTCCCTGTGCCCCCCTGGAACACCTAGCCTATATTCGGAGGAACAGAGTGAACGACCAATGGAATCCCAGCTTATATAAAGTTTGGAGGCCAAAAATTGTAGAGGACTTTGAAAAGCAGACAGTGAGGAGATAGTGTTGTGACTGTAAGGGCCCTGGGATCTGCACAGGGACCAAGGCTACTGTGGCCCCTGGCCTGGTGCCTGCCTCAGGATACTTGGAGGAGAGTTAGATCACCAGCTCCCTCCCCTGCCAAAGCAAGGAGGGTAGCATGGCACCAGGAGGGACCTGAATGCTTGAAGTTGCTTGGGGAGAATAAAGATGAAGTGGGAGACACACAGAGGGGTTGTTCACCCCATGGGACAGTGGACACCAGAGAAATTGGGGAACCAGGTGACACCTGGAGAAGGGAGAAGAGTCAGGCTGTGCCAGACCCTGACCTGGATAGTTTCCAGTCTTTCTAACCTGGATAGTTAGACAGTTGAGCTACATGAAGAGCAGTTCTTGTAAAGAATGGTGGGCTTAAACAAAAGGCTTTTACTTAAAAAAAAAATAAATAAAAATAAATATTAAAAAAAAAAAAAAAAAAAAAAAAAAAAAAACAGGCTCTCAGCTGCTTTTTAAGGAACTCTCGCATAGCAGTTGGCTCGTGCTGCTGGCCCAGAAGCAGAATCAAGCCCTTCACCTGGAGGCTGACTGTCACCACTTGCCCTGTGGCTTACTCTGGCCTCTCTTGCCCAGCAGCTGATCTGCACTCCTTGCCTGGACCTGCTTTGAGCCACTCACCCACGCTACACTTGGGAGGATAGCCCAGCAGCTGTTTGGGGCCCCTCATCCAGAGGCTGACTGGCGCCTTTTGCCCTGCACTGGGCTGCAGCCATGATGGGCTTGCAAAAAGCAAAGAGGAGGAACGCCACATGGACCTCAACATGACAGGTGGATTAAAGGCAGTGGGCTGGCTCAGATGGAGAGTGGAGGCACAGCTGCTCACAGAGGACTTGGGCTGGAGGCTGGGCAACTGTGAATATTGTGGCCCAGACCTGGTCTCCCAGGTCTCCATCCTCACAAAAGCATAGGAGGGAGAAAAGTGAAGCCCCGCCCCACCCTTCCTGTGCCATCCAGGAAGACCAGCAGAGTGCATTCAATGGGTTTAAAGTCAGCAAGAGGCTTATTTTTTCCCTTTCCTCTCTCTCTCTTTTTTTCTTTCCCCCAAGTGAGACAATAAGACCTGAAGTTGTAAAAGGTCCAGAGACAGATACAAAGGGTGAGCACAAGTGTAACCCCCAAAACTGAGAAAATAAGACAAATTTCACTTTGTTATCCCATAAAACTGGCATTTTATTTTTTTTGTATTATTATTATTTTTCATTATTTTTACTTCTTTTACTTTGTTAGTTTTTTTTTATTTTGCTTCTTTCTCTTTAGTTTTCTTCATTTTATTTCTCTGTTTAATTGCATTGTTTGAGTGGTTTTCCTGAATCTCTTTCATATTGTATTTTAAATTTCCTTCTTTCACTTCACTCCTGTTCCAATAACACACTACTCTTGATCATGTACTTTCTATTCTTGTTATGCAAATCATATATTTCTTGTCATATTATTGTTGTTCCAGTAGTATAGTAAATAATTGTTCTTCCATACAATCGAAAATACTACATAGAACACCTCCCTGATCTTACCCTATTTCACTATATTCCTCAGCATATTACTTACGGTTGCACGTAACTCTATTCTCTGACACACTGTGCCTACTTTCTATCCTTTACTCTCACTATATCTCATCATCTAACCTCACAAAAGCACTCCATTTTCTGGATTCAGCTCACAATCCTCCTCCCCTCTGACAAGAGTCTTATCTCTTTCACCTTTTATAAAAAGTGGCTAGTTGGGTGAAATGTGATGGTTAATGCTATACTTATCCAAAGGATCTCCTATCTCTTCTCTACTTGTTGGTACTTTAAATCCAATAGAATACTCTCCCCCTGTCTTAATCCATTTTTCCTACCTCCTGCCACTGATCACATACAAGAGTAGCTGGGAGCTGCAAACATCAGTATACCCATTGAAGGAGAGAACCCACCAACAAAGGAACCTCCAAAAGGTAAAAACCCAGGAAAAAATAAGAGAACCCACACAAACAGAAGAAAGGACAAACCTAGAGCATCCAGACAAGGAGAGTAAACAGACCACACCACTGAATCTCACAGAATTCCTAACATAGAAGTTCACCCTACAAAGACAGTTAGCAAAGCAAAACATCGGGAAGCACAGAAACAAGCAAAAAAGAATCACCTAAAATGGGGAGACAAGAAAAGAGCCTGCAGTCAAAAGCAATGGAAGACTCCCCACTATAAAAGCTAAATGAAATGGAGGTAAGCGCACTATCAGATATAGAATTCAAGAAAAAAATGGTTATAAGGATGCTCAAGGAGCTCACAGACAACTACAAGGAACTCAGTGAGTGCTACAACAGTATGAAAAAAGAAATAGCAACTATAAAAAAGCAGAAAGAAATGAACAATCAAATTTCGGAAATGAAAAACACACTGGAAGGAATTACAAGCAGGCTGGATTAAGTAGAGGACCGAATCAGTGAGCTGGAAGACAAGGTAGAAATAAGCACCCAGGTAGAGCAACTGCATGAAAAAAAGCTAAAAAAAAAAAAAAAATGAAGATAGCTTAAGGAAACTCCAAGATACCATGAAATGCTACAACATTTGAATCATAGGAATACCAGAAAGGGAAGCAAAAGAACAAGGGATAGAAACTCTGTTTGAAAATATAAAGACAGAAAACTTTCCCAAACTGGAGAGGGAAAAACCATGCAAGTACATGAACAACAAAGAGTACCAATCATGATTAACCCAAAGAGGCCAACTCCAAGACATATCATAATTAATGTACCAAGTATTAAAGACAAAAGGAGAAAGCAGTAACATACAAATGGGCTCCAATAAGGCTAGTAGCTAATTTCTCAACAGAAACACTCTAATCCAGGAGAGAATGGCAAGAGATATTCTAAGTAAAGAAAAACAAAGGCCTGCAACCAAGATTACTCTACCCAGGGAGGCTCTCAATTAAAATGGAAGGTGGAATAAGGATTTTCCCAGACAAAAGAAGGCTGAAAGAGTGCCTCTTCACCAAACTACCCCTACAAGACTTCCTAGCTGGACTACTATAAGAAGAAAAAGGAAAAGAGTGAAAGGGAGAGGAACACAGGTACACAGGGAGAAAAATGAAAAAAATACCTATCAGTAATAACCTTACATGTTGATGGATTAAATGTTCCAATCAAAAGACATAGAGTAGAAGAATCGATAAGAAAACATGACGCACAGATACGTTGCCTACAAGAGGCCCATCCCAAAACTAAAGACCTGCACAGACTGAAAGTGAAGAACTAGAAACAAATATTCCAAACTAATGAACAAGAAAGAAATGATTGTGTAGCAATAATGAGACAAAATAGACTTCAAAACAAGGGCCATGAAAAGAGACCCAGAAGGACAGTTCATGATATTCAAGGGAAGTATCCTTCAAGAAGACATAAACTTATAAATGAATATGCACCTGATGTAGGAGCTCCCAAATACATAAAGAAAATATTGGAGGATGTCAAGAACGATATGGACAGCAACACTATAACAGGAGGGGACTTTACCACTGCACTGTCAAAAATGGATAGGGATCTTCCAAACAAAATATCAACAAAAATATGGCAGCATTGAACAATGTCCTAGAACAAATGAGCTTAACTGATTCATAGAAATTTCATCCCAAAGAAGCAATAAACACATTCTTTTCCAATGCGCATGTAATATTTTCAAAGATAGACCACATGATAGGACACAAAACAGGCCTCAACAAATTCAAGAAAACTGAAATCATATCAAGCATTGAAACTAGAAACCAATCTCAAGGAAAAACCCCCGAAACACTCAAACTCATGGAGATTGAATAGCATGCTATTAAACAATGGGGTCAAGAATGGGGTCAAAAAGTGTCTGAAAACAATGAATATGAACTCAAAACATCCCAAAACTTATGGGACACAGTGATGGCAGTCCTAATAGGGAAGTTCATAGTAATACAGGCCTACCTAAAAAAGATAGAAATATGTCAGATAAACAATCTAACCCTATATCCTCAAGAACTGGAGGAGCAACAATAAAAACAGCCCAGAGCAAATAGAACAAAGGGAATTACCAAGATCAGAGTTTATTAAAATGACATAGAGACTAAAAGCACAATTCCAAAGATCCATTAATCCAGGAGCTGGTTCTTTGAAAAGACAAACAAAATCATCAAGCCTTTAAACAGATTCATTAAGAAAAAACGATAGAGGACCCAAATAAACACAATCAGGAATGAAAGAGGAGAAATTACAACTGATACCACAGAAATACAAAGGATTGTAAGAAATTACTACAAAGAACTATGTGCCAAGAAATTTGAAAGCCCAGGTGAAATGGACAAATTTCTGGAGAAATATAATCTTCCAAAATTAAATGAAGAAAAAGCATAAAGCCTGAACAAAGAAATAACAGCTGATCAAACGAAAACGGTAATCAAAAAACTTCAAGCACACAAAAGCCCTGGACTGGACAGTTTCACAGGAAAATTCTACAAAGCATTTAAGAAAGAGCTAACCCATATCCTTCACAGACTATTCCCAAAATCCAAGAAGACAGAGGACTTGCAAATTCTTTTTATGAAGCCAGCATCATTCGAATCCCAATACCAGATAAAGCTACAACAAGAAAGAGTACCCCAGGCCAACAACAGTGATGAGCATAGATCCTAAAATCGTTCATAAAATATTGGCTAATCACATCCAGCAACACATTAAAAAGATCATACACCATGATCAAGTGGGATTCATCCAGAGATGCAGGGATGGTACGATATTCACAAATCAATAAACATAATACATCACATAAACAAAAGCAAAGACAAAATCACACAATCATATCAATAGATGTGGAAAAAGCATTTGATAAGGTACAGTACTTATTTATAATAAAAACACTCAGCAAAGTGGGAATGGAGGGAGCATTCCTCAACATAATAAAGGCCATATGTGAGAGACCCACAGCCAGCATCATAGTCAATGGGCAAAACTTAGAGCTTTCCCACTAAAATCAGGAACAAGAGAACATTGTCCAATTTCAACAGTTCTACTCCACATTGTATTGGAAGTCCCAGCCACAGCAATCAGAGAAGAAAAAGAAATAAAATTCATCCCAGTTGGAAAAGAAGAAACAAACTGTCATTGTTTGCAGATGACATGATAGTGTACATAGAAATCCTATAGACTCCACCAAAAAACTCCTCAACCTATAAATGAATTTGGCAAAAAAGTGGGATACAAATCAACATTCAGAAATCAAAGACACTTTTGTACATCAACAATGAAATATCAGAAAGAGAAATTAGGAAAAATATCCCATTTGATATAGTAACACGAAAAATACAGTACCTTAGGAATAAACCTAATCATAGAGGTAAAAGACCTGTATTGAGAAAACTACACAACACTGAGGAAAGAAATTAAGGAAGACACAAACAAATGGAAGTATATACCATGTTCATGGATTTGAAGAATTAACATAATCAAATGTCCATACTACCCAAAGCAATGTAAAGATTCAGTGCAACCCCTATTAAAACATCAGTGGCATATTTCACACATATAGAACAAACATTTCAAAAATTTAGATGGAACCATAAATAACCCTGAATAGCTTCAGCAATTTTGAGAAAGAAGACCAAGTAGAAGGAATTACAATACCTGATATCAAAATATATTCCAAGGCCATGGTAATCAAAATAGCCTGGTACTGGCATTAAAACAGACCCATAGGCCAATGGAACAGAATAGATTGCCCAGAAATAAACCCAAGCCCCTATGGTCAATTAATATTTGACAAAGAGAAAAGAAGTGTAAAATGGAATAAAAATAGCCTCTTCAACAAATGGTATGGGAAAGCTGGACAGCTATATGCCAAAAAATGAATCTTAATCACCAACTTATACCATAAATCAAAGCAAATTCAAGGTGGATAAAAGACTGAAATATAAGTTGTGACACCATAAAAGTCCTTCAGGAGAACATGGGCAGGAAAAACTCCGATATTCCATGCAGCAACACCTTCACCAATATATCCCCTAAATCAAGGAACATAAAGGAAAGAATGAACAAATGGTACCTCATCAAAATAAAAAGCTTCTGCATGGCCAAAGAAAACTTCATTAAAATGGAAAGAGAACCAATTAAATGGGAAAACATATGTGCTAATGATACCTCATACAAGGGTTTGATCTCTAAAATGTATAAAGAACTCACACAACTCCACTCTAGAAACACAAAAAACCCAATTAAACAATGGACAAAGGACTTTTACAGATATTTCTCCAAGGAGGACATACAAAGTG
>PVKU01012820.1:0-32764 GCA_004027475.1 Anoura caudifer | reverse complement strand
GAGATACCACTTCACACCAGTCAGAATGGCCATCATAAATAAAGCAACAAACAACAAGTGTTGGAGAGGTTGTGGAGAAAAGGGGACCCTAGTGCACTGTTGGTGGGATTGCAGACTGGTACAACCACTATGGAAAGCAGTATGGAATTTTCTAAGAAAACTAAAAATGGATCTACCTTTTGAGCCAGCAATTCCACTGGTAGGATTATATCCTAAGAGCCCTGAAACACCAATCCAAAAGAATCTATGCATCCCAATGTTCATAGCAGCACAATTTACAATAGCCAAGTGTTCGAAGCAACCTAGGTGTCCATCAGTAAATGAATGGATCAAGAAACTTTGGTACATTTACAAGGTGAAATTCTATGCAGCAGAAAGAAAGAAGGAGCTCCTACCCTTCGGGACAGCATGGATAGAACTGGAGAGCATTATGCTAAGTGAAATAAGCCAGGCAGTGAAGGACAAATACCATATGATCTCACCTTTAACAGGAACCTCATCAAAAAAACAAACAAACAAGCACAATATAACCAAAGACTCTGAAATTGAGAAGGGCTTGATAGTCACCAGAGGGGAGAGGAGAGGGAATTTCAGGGGGAAAGGGGAAGGGTTTGGAGCAACAATTATGAAGGACACATGGACAAAAACTAGCGGGGGTGGAAATGGGAGGGGTTGGGGAGGGTTGGGGCTGTGGGCTGGAATGGGAGCAAAAGACAGAAAACTGTACGAGAACAACAATTAAAATAAATTAAAACAAATAAAAAAATGAAAGAGAATTGCTATATGAACAACTTAGAAGAATAACCTCAATTTTTAAATTAGGAAGGTAGCCTCTGTGGTGTAAGGGGGGAAAAGTGCAGATGGCCTCCCAAAACTCTTGGGAAAGATGTGCAAGCTTTTTGGTGCCAGTGGTGGTAGAGGGATACTACCTCAGATGTCACACTACTAGGTTCTCAGAGCAGAACAGAAATGTTTTCTAGGGAGAATATCTGATGATTAGGGAGGGGCAGTGGAAAGAAAAGTTTCAGTACTGGTAAATGAGTACTTGGCTCTACCTTGCCTCTGCTGTCCAATGATTTTGTGATATCAGAAATGTCCCTTCTCTAATAGTCACTTTCATTTTTTAAAATAAGGTAAAAGTCACAAAAAATATTATTTTTCTGCACCAAATCTAAACTAGCATCTTACCTGCCTATCCCATTAGGTTGTTGTGAGATAACATCATGGCAGTGACTTGAGAAGAATGGAGCTCTTAAGAAATGCAAAGTATTCAGTTTCTTCCTCCATTACCATTTCTCCTAAAAGTATCTGAAAGCAATTTTCTTTCTATTTAGCTGGAATTGGGAGATCTAGCTGGCTTTTCCTTTGCCACCATCCTTCTTGCCAAAGACTAAGTAATAACTGTGCCTACTCTCCTTTCCACTCAGTCAAGAAGCAACCACTGGGATGTTAAAAGGCCACTGTGTCATGACTCCTGCAACAAACACCATTTGAGAGAGAGGCCTACTATCCATGCCTACCTCAACATTTAAATCCTCTTTTAACTGACGAAATTTTGGAGCTTACAACCACTAGGATTATTATCCAGTGTTTATATTGGGCATGAGAAAACAGTAACCTGTTTCCATGGTGATGAGGTTTTCTGTCAGATTTTTTTCTAACTGACTTTCTAAAATGAAAATACCTACAGCACTGCCACCCTTTGTCTCTCTCAAGAATACAGGAGCTCTGTTTTAGTTACCTATGGCTGTGTAACAAATTATCCAAAACCTATTGATCTAAAACAACAAACATTTATTATATCTCTTTTGATAGGTCAGGAATTTGGGAGCAGTTAGAGTGGGTCTTGGGAGTCAAGGTCTTTCTCATAAAATTTCAATCAAGGTGCCAGGTGGGGCTGCAGTCTCATCTCAGTGAGGATCTACCTCCAAGCTCACTCAAATAGTTATTGGCAGGATTCAGTTTTAAGGGGACAATTGGTCCAAGATCCTCAGATTTTCACTGGGTGTTGGCCAGAAGCCTCCTTCAATTCTTTGTCCCAAGGACATATCTATGGGGCAGTTCACAATGTAGCAGCTTGCTGCTCCCAAAATGAGTACTTTCTGAGAGAAAGAGTGAGAGGGCCTTCAATAACTTAATTTCAGAAGGGACATCTTGTGACTTTTGCCATATCCTCCTAGCTAGAATCAAACCATTAGATTCAGCCCATACGAAAAAGGGAAGGTATTACACAAAGGGTGTAATTATTAGGAGGCAGGGACCACTGGGGGCCCTCTTAGAGGCTGTCTACTACAGGCAGTTAATTCATTGTGTTTAGAAGCCTGAAGAAAACATGTTTTCCAAGGTCTGTTAGTGGATTAGCAATCAATGAAAAATATTGAAAAATAGTTGTTGTCTGTCTTCTTTTTTTATTTATCTTTAGAGGGGAAGGGAAGGGGAGAGGGAGAGAGGGAGAGAAATATCAATGTATGGTTGCCTCTCATGCATCCCTTGCCGGGAACTGACCCGCAACCCAGGCATGTGCCCTAACTGGGAATCAAACCATGATCTTTTGGTTTAGAGGCCCGCGCTCAATCCACTGAGCTGCACCAACCAGGGCATTGTGTATCTTCTTTAAGTAGGAGGTAACTAGTAAGCCAGGTATTTGAACAGTAGAAAATATGCTTGAATTTTCCCAAAGTATTTGTTTATCTCCTTCTGTAATAATACATGGAGATTATATTTATTTCTCTGTTTTATTTATTCTATAATTATAGAATCAGAGAGTCAAAATTATCTGATGTAGCATTATGCTAAATGAAATAAGCCAGGCAGTGAAAGACAAATACCATATGATCTCACTTATAAGTGGAACCTAATTAATGAAACAAACAAGCAAGCAAAATATAACCAGAGACATTGAAATTAAGAACAATCTGACAGTAACCAAGGGGAAATGGGAGGGGATAATGGGGGGAAAGGGGGGAAGGATTTTCAGGAACAACTATAAAGGACACATGGACAAAACCAAGGGGGTTGGAATCAGGGGAGGGAGGTGGGAATGGTTGGGGTTGGGGGGAGTGGTGGGGGTAAATGCAGACAACAGTACTTGAACAACAATAAAAAAATTAAAATAATTATCTGATGACATGGAATGATCTATTCTATGTAATCATGTTGAAGAAGTCTTCATGAGCACGTAAATATTGTCTATAATTTATGGAGGTAATACAGCATAGAGCTTGAAAGTATTGACTCTGGCATCAAGGAATTTTAAGTTCAAATACTGATTTAGCCAATGAGTAGTGGTATGACTTTGGGCAGTTAAGTTAATTTGTCCGTGTCAGTTCATTTACCTACATAATGAGGATTAAAATAGTTTCTGCATCATAGGGTTTTGTAAAGATTAAATAAAGTCATATAGTTAAAAAGAGGAGCACTGAACCTAGCACACAGTCGGTACTTGACACAAAATGCCATGTTATATGATTTATTGGGATTTTGATGTAAGGTCACTAGATCACTTCTGATTGAAGAATCTGGAATTCAGAACTCATTCTACAACCCTCTACCCTCTGATATTACATTTCCCTTTATTTTCCCTGTTATAGCAAAAATCTGACAATGTTTTAATGTCTTTTAAGAATGTTTTTTCATTTTTTTCCCTGAGACCTATTTTCTATTGTGGGTCAATACTTATAGTTTTGACATATTCCTTAGCAAAAAAGAAACATTATAGTTTTATGAAAACCCATTTTTAGGTAATAATTATGTATCAGAGGAACAATTCATAGCTCCACCAAGCTTGAAGAGTGATTTATGGACAATGACAAGTTAAAATGTGCTAGTTTCCCATGCTGATATAAAACAAGTACTAGGAATTTTGTTCTTCCTGGTCTCTGACTCTCCTCCTTAAAAAGTTATTTATTCTGATCCACTTCTCTATTTTTTTCTGACTTTGCCATTATTTTCTCATGAGCAGACATCACTCTAAGTTTTCTTACTGCTTTTGTCAAAGGGGCAAGTCTCCAAAAATCATTGGCCAAGCCTTCTTGCCTTTATTTTGATGAAGCTTTGTATGCTCCCTGCAGCAGAATCAGTATTTACGTTCTGGTTTGAGTTTGTCATCCCGTCTTATAATTTTGGGTCCCATTTCCCTTTTACCACCACCTCTATATTTCCACTGGCCAGAGGGGGCTGATGGGACTAAGGACTCATTGTGCTGTGTGTTCCTGGGAACTTTGTAGTTCAGCATTCATGTTTATCTGCTCCTTTGAGTTCTTGTTAGTTTTATGCCTTTGGCTGCCTGAGACATAGGAACAAACTTCTGTTTTGATTGACAACTAGGAGGTGTAATAGATAAATGATGTCACTCATCCTTAGCTAGTTACTGCTACCCAAATAGTATAGTTTTGTGTGACAGGAAAGGTATTCTGTTAAAAAAAAAAACCCGATATCATGTGTTACTTTTGTAAATAGATATGCTTTTAGGTATTCCTTGTGAACATCTGAACTAGGCCTTCACCCAGAAATTTGAGTACACTGTTTTTTGTTTTTTTTTGTATATTTTATTGATTATACTATTATAGTTGTCCCATTTTTTTCTTCCCTTTATTCCCCTCCACCCTGCACTCCACTTACCTCCAGCAATCCTCCCATTAGTTCATGTCCATGGGTCATACATATAAGTTCTTTGGCTTCTCCATCTCCTATAGTATTCTTAACATCCCCCTGTCTATTTTGTACCTATCAATTATGCTTCTTAATCCCTGTACCTTTTATCCCATCCTCCCCTCCCCCTCCCTGCTGATAACCCTCCATGTGATCTCTATTTCTGTGATTCTGTTCCTATTTTAGTTGTTTGCTTAGTTTTTGTTTTTGTTTTTATTTTTGTTTAGGTTCAGTTGTTGACTCTGTGTTTAATATTGTTGGAGAATTTAAAACCAGTCAGCTTCTACTTCTCTTGTGGTGAGAGAGTTTCATCCTATGTGAAATCAACTAGGCAGTTTGGGATGCCAAGGGAATCAACAATTACTGAACATGAACTGCATGCCAGGCCCTGATCTCAGTACAGTTTATCTGCTTAACTCATCTAATGTACACAACAACCTCAAGAAATAAGTACTACTATTCCCATACTACAGATGGGATCATTGAGACCCAGAGAGGACTCCAAAATTACACATAGATTGTGGATCTAGGATTTAGTATCAACATTATCTGAATCTAAAGGTTCAGTCTTACTATGCTGAACAAAAGGACACTGTACCATTGTCGAGGCCCAGCCACATGTCATAATAATAATAGCTTAAATCTATAAAGCATTTCCTAAAGTTCCAGACACTGTTGTAACTTTTAATTAATTAAATCCTGATGACAACCTTGTGATATAGTTATTATTATCTCCAATTTACAAATGAAGGAACTGAGGCATAGGTTGCTCAACATCATAGAGCTTTAAAGTGGTAAGGCCAGCATCTAACAATAGGCAGTATGACTCCATAATCTCAATAATGCATCCAACCTCCTACACTCATCATCATATTTGATTAATTAATCAGGTTTTAGCAAATCCTTTTGGTTCAGTTGTCTATTGTTATAAAACAAACTATCCCAAAACTTAGTAGATTGAAAAAATGACTTTATTTTGTTCATGATATTATGAGTCAGGAATTCTGAAAGGGTTCAACCAGGCCCTTTCTAAATCCATGTGGTATTAGTTGGGGTGACTGGGGATAGAGCTGCTTCAAGGTGAATTCTTCATTATAAGCCTAGAGCTTAGTTTTCTCTCCCTCCTCCTTCCCTTCCTCCCTCCTTCTCTCTTGCTCTGTCTCTTTTCATGTGAGATTTCATCTTCTATGTGTGTTGGCCTTCTCATAATATGGTAGTTTCAGGGTGGTAACACTTCTAACCTGGTGGCTAGCTTCCAAGTTGCAAGAAGAAAAATCTTGTAGGCCAACTGATGGTTTTGCATATAATTGTCACAGTGTCACTTCTGCCATATTTTAAAGGGCAAAGCAATCACAGAGACTACCCAGATTTAACAGGTAGAGAAATAGACTCCTCTGACTGGAGTGATAGCAAGGTCACATTACAGAAGAACATGTGAGGTGGGCCATTTTTGAAAAATATTATCTGCCACACCCTGTTTCCCAGAACAATCAGTCATGGTTTACAGACTTAACTGTCACAAACAGAATCAAACTGGTAAAGGAATTGCTGTTTACCTCACAACGTTGTGTCATTTACTTTAGCACTATAATTCAAGAGATTTTCCTTAGATAATATGTGAAGGTATGCCTTGTATATTATTATTTTTTTATTTTTTATTTTTCATTTTTATAAGATGATCACATGTACTTTTTTACTAAATACTTTTGAATTTTATTGTTGTTTAAGTACAGTTTTCTGCCTTCCCCCCCATGCCTCCCCACCAGCCCAGTCATCCCCATCTCCCTCCCCTGTTTCCACACCCCCCTTGTTTTTGTCCATGTGTCCTTTATACTTGTTCCAGTAAGCCCTTCACCCTTTTCCCCCATTATCCCCTCCCTTCTCCCCTCTGGTTACTGTCCATTTGTTCTTAATTTCAATGTCTTTCATTATATTTTGCTTGTTTGTTTGTTTTGTCAATTACATTCCTGTTAAAGGTGAGATCATATGGTATTTGTCGTTCACTGCCTGGCTTATTTCTCTTAGCATAATGCTCTCCAGTTCCATCCATGCTGTCACGAATGGTAGGAGCTCCTTCTTTCTTTTTGCTGCATAGAATTCCATTGTGTGTGTAAATGTACCATAGTTTCTTGAATCCATTCATTTACTGATGGGTACCTAGGTTGCTTCCAACACTTGGCTATTGTAAATTGTGCTGCTATGAACATTGGGGTGCATAGGTTCTTTTGGATTGGTGTTTCAGGGTTCTTATGATATAATCCTAGCAGTGGAATTGCTGGGTCAAAAGGCAGATACATTTTTAGTTTTCTGAGAAAATTCCGTACTGCTTTCCATAGTGGTTGTACCAGTCTGCAATCCCACCAACAGTGCACTAGGGTCCCCTTTTCTCCACAACCTCTCCAACACTTGTTTGTAGCTTTGTTTATGACGGCCATTCTGACTGGTGTAAAGTGGTATCTCATTGTGGTTTTAATTTGCATCTCTCTGATGGCTAACAATGCTGAGAATCTTTTCATATGTCTCTTGACCCTCTATATGTCCTCCTTGGAGAAGTGTCTGTTCAAGTCCTTTGCCCAAATATACAATAAAGCAACTCAATGGTGTTTCCTGATTGACTGAAATTTCATAATTTTTGATGCCTAAAAAATTTTTTGCTCTCCATCATGAGATACCCATTCTTCACCAAGATTTGGGATAACTCCCAGTGAATGTAAAATCTATTGAGGGAAGGGGTCATAGATGAGATACAGTTTGTTTTGTAGAATAAGTATTATACATAAGCCACAGACATAGATCAGCTGTTATCTGGACTGGCATAACACAAGGAAGTTTATTGATTATCCTGGTCATATATCAACCATTCCAGTATATGGAACTATGCTTATGTTGTTAAGGGTGTTAAATGTAAATTGTGCATGAAGTGGGACTGCCTTTGACAGAATACGCCAATCAAAAGCTGTTAAACTCAGTCCAGGACCTATAAGAGCAGTTCATATGACCTGTCTTCAGTGCCAACATACTTTTGTACCATGTGCTCACTGGCATAAGTCATGGAGTCCAATGGTTCAAGAACCAGAAATTTTGATGTTCCAAGGGCAGGGGAAGATGGACATTTCAACTCAAGAGGACAGAGTTTGCCCTTTCTTTAACTTTTTGTTCCATTTGGGCTCCCAGCGGACTGGATGGTGCCCACCCACATTGGTGAGGGCAGATCTCTTCACTCAGTCTACTGAATCAAATACTATTCTTTTCCAGAAACATCCTCCAAGATAAACCCAGAAATAATGTTTTGCCAGCTATTTGGCATTTTTTAGTTGAAGTTAACTCATAAACCTAACCA
Source organism: Anoura caudifer (assembly GCA_004027475.1). Lineage (NCBI taxonomy): Eukaryota > Metazoa > Chordata > Mammalia > Chiroptera > Phyllostomidae > Anoura > Anoura caudifer. The sequence goes on along the minus strand of PVKU01012820.1, from coordinate 24,774 downwards.
TCACATTACATAATTTAAAAAGAAAGTGGATGAATATATAAAAGTTGTCTTTAGCCTCCAATAAAAGATCAATGACCTAAAAGCCAACACAGTAAAAGCAAAGATTTCACAATAGTTTGAGAAAGAGAAAAGTTTGGGGAAAATTGAGTGGTCATATGGCACATGGTAGTAAAAGATTGCTGATCTCAAAAGAACCTTCTCTTTAGCAGAACTACTTAAAAGCAGGCTCACCACTGCCACAGAACCTTTGTACCACTTGTATCCTCTACCTGAAACACTCACTACTGCCCCACCCAATAAAACCCAAATACTCACTTATTCAATTTCTTCAAGTTTTTATACAAAATCCACCTTCTGGGTGAGGCTTTTCCTATATTACAAATTGCAACTTCCTTGTCCCACAAATCTTTATCTGTTTTCTACTATGTTTTTTTCCCAAAGCACTCATTATCATATGACACATGGTATATTTCAATTATTTATTTGATTATCTGTGTTATTCCACTAGATTCTAGTGTGATTGCCACAAAGGCAGGGAATTTTGATTTGCTCACTGATGTATCCACAGCCCTTAGAATTGTTATCTTGGAAATAACAGATGCTAAATTAAAGGGTATTGACTGAATGAACAAATGCATGAATGAATTAATATTTACACTATGAATACCATTTTGACTTTATGATGTCCACCTTATCTATCATATTAATGCTATTAATTTGTATTTGTCTTTTTTGTTTTGCTCATATTTCTTTGTAAGCTTGTTTTTATTTATATTTGTATAATGATATTACATAACAACAACTTATTATACCTAGCATTATGTTCCTACATATTTAAATAAAAGATAAGACTTGAAGTCTTTGGGTTTTTTTCTTTAAAAAAGATTTGTACATTGTTCAAATTTTAAAAGTAATATTATATACAAAGATTGCTGGCTAGTGAGAGTATCAGGAGGGGTCCTGTTTGCTGAAGCACTCTGTCATTCAACCTTTGTGTTTGATATTTCAAGTCCTCCCTCTCCCCATGCAGCTTGCCTTGGGCAACAAAAATAGTAGGGAACAAGAAAACAGGATGTGGGCCATTGAGTAGCATTTTTACAAAAAAAAAACAAAAACAAAAAAACAAAAAAAAACACTATTACTAAATCCAGATCCTACCCTGCCCATTAGTGTTACTCGAAAATTGCAACAGCTTTAAGAATATATCCTTTAAATAAGGTCTCATTTATCTAAGATTGTAGCTACTGTAAAGGATATTCAGAAGTTTATATGGTAGTGTATATTTTCCTCCTTAAGTTGATGGGTGTAACTATTAGGCAGTTATTGAATGAACTGAAAAATTAATTGTTCTGGGGATGATTTCTCCACCAATCATTCTATCTCAAAGTGCTTTGATGAAGTTCCGGCCAAGATGGAGATGTAGGCAGAAATGCTGTGCTTCCTTGCACAACCAAAAGGATAACAATCAATCCTAAAACAATAAACAACTGGAAATGCCAGAAAATCAAACTGCATGGAACTCTGACAACTAAGGAGTTAAAAATAAACGTTCACTCAGACTGGTAGGGAGGGTGGAGCTGGACAGAGAGGTCATGCAGCAAGGATTGGGACCATACAGGTGAGGCAGGGCTGGCTGAGAGGACTTGTGGCAAGGCTGTGGACTGTGCAGGAAGGCAGGGCTGGCTAAATGGGAAACTAAAGACTCAAAGCTAGCTGTAAACTACTGCAGGGGTTGCCACGGAAGAGGAAACTCCCAGTCTCACATGAGAAAGTTTGTTGCAAAGTGGGGCTAGAGCCCAGCAAGCAAGCTGAATTGTTCCCTCTCTGACCCCTGCTCCACAGACAGCACCACATTGTAGCAAAGAGGGTTGCCCTGCCCTGGCAAATACCTAAGGCTCTGCACCCTTACAACACAACAGGTGCACTGAGACAAAGAAATATGGCCCAGATGAAAGAACAGACAAAAACTCCAGAAAAAGAGCTAACTGATGAGGAGAAAGTGAACATATCTGATGCAGAGTTCAAAACACTGGTAATCAGTTTGCTCACAGAACTGATTGAGCTCAGTTGCAAAATAAAGGAAGAAATGAAGGCTACCCAAAGTGAAATACAGCAAAATATACAGGGAAACAACAGTGAAGGGAAAGAAATCGGGACTCAAATCAATGATTTGGAACACAAGGAAGAAATAAACATACAACCAGAAAAGAATGAAGAAACAAGAATTCAAAAAAAAAAAATGAGGAGAAGCTTAGGAAACTCTGGGACAACTTGAAATGTTCTAACATCTGAATCATAAGGGTATCAGAAGGAGAAGAGGAAGAGCAAGAAGCTGAAAACTTGTTTGAACAAGTAATGAAGGAAAACTTACCCGGTCTGGCTAATGAAATAGACTTCAGGAAGTCAAAGAATCCCAGAAAGTCCCAAAGAAATTGGACCCAAAGAGGAACACACTAAGGCACATCATCATTAAGTTACCCAAGATTGAAGACAAGGAGAAAATCTTGAAAGTAGCAAGAGTAAAGGAAACAGTTACCTACAAAGGAGTTCCCATAAGGCTATCAGCTGATTTCTCAAAAGGAAACTTACAGCCAAGAAGAAGCTGGGAAGAAGTATTCAAAGTCATGAAAGTCAAGGACCTACATCCAAGATTGCTCTATCCAGCAAAGGTATCATTTAGAATGGAAGGGCAGATAAGGTGCTTCCTGATAAGGTAAAGTTAAAGCAGTTCATCATCACCAGGCCATTATTATAGGAAATGTTAGAGGGACTCATCTAAGAAATAGAAGAAGATAAAAAAACTATGGATCGTAAAATGACAAAAAACTCACAACTATCAACAACTGAACTTAAAAAATGAAAAGAAAAACTAAGCAAAGAACTATAACAGGAACAGAATCAGGGAAATGGGCATCACATGGAGGGTTCTCAGTGGGGAGGGGAGAGGACGAATGGGGGTTAAGGTACAGGGAACAAGAAGCATAATTGGTAGGCATAAAATACATGGAGAAATATTTAGAATTGTATAGGAAATAGAGAAGTCAGAGAATTCATATGTACAGCCCATGGACATAAATAAGGGGGAGCATGCTGGAGGGTTGGAAATTCAGGGCAGAGGGGGGTTAAAGGGGAAAATTGGGAAAAATGTAATAGCATAATCAATATAATATACTTTAAAAAAGTGCTTTGATGATGTTACCTCAGTGTTTCAGATACTTGCTAAGCTCATTTTTTTAGCTTTTTCTTTTTTTTTTATATATTCTAGAAGGCCTAAGACAGTGCTTTCAAATATAGAAGGAACTCTGTACCACATTTTCGGACCACAACATGCACCTAGATTTTAGAGGAGGAAAATAGGAAAAAATTTTTGAAGCAAAAAATGTGGTAAAATATTTAATAACATAAATAACATAATATTTCACCAATGTAAATGTAAACAAACTCAACAGCAGCATTAACAACCATTATTTCTCCCAAATTTGAGGGGGGGATAGTGCATCTTATAGTCCGAAAAATATGGTAATTTTTCAGGCATTTTATAAACAGGTTCTTCCAGCTTCAGTCTTAGAGGTAGGTATAAAATATTTTATTCTGTGGTTTAGAATACTCCTTTTTGGCCCACTTCTAGCCTTAATATCAACCATAGATACCACATATGGTAATCCTTAATTTCTTTATTTAGCTAGCAAACAACAACTAATTTGTTGCTTGCAATATTCAGAACTGTGTGTAGGAAATCTAACCATCACAAATGGCAGTGAAGAAAGAAAAGAAGATGCTTCAGCCTATATGTAGGAGCTAAGAGTTATAGATGGAGAAAGTCCCCTTTCTTTCCTTTTCCTCTGAACACACACAATATCTATTGCTACTGGATTCTGTGGCTAAAGGAAGCCTGAACAAAAATTCCCCCATGATCTTCACCACCTTACCACATCTTTCTGAGACCAGAGATTCACACTTTAAAGTATGCATTATTTTACTACTGCATGAAAAGCGAAAAATAATTGTAACTATTACTTCTTTTTAGGACTGTAATGTTGGGTCCCATGTGTTCAGTCTGAGTTTTACATCTTCTTTTCCTTCAAGAGCCCCCTAGAACAGGTAGCAAGCATAGAGTTTACCTTTACTATTGCTTTCCATTTTTTCTGTGTCTCTTAGAGGGTGTGAGCTTTGAGAAAACTTTGTCTGTTTCACTTAACATCCAGCTGAGTTATTATAACCATATATCATTACATTCATACATCATTATTATAACCATACAATCACTTATAGCAAAGAAACATGGACAACTCAAAACCATCTGTGAAAGTCCTACTATGTGTAAAATTTTGTATTAACATGTTTTTTCTTCAATTACTAATGAGCGCTGACATAGGAATCACACATTCTCCTTGGATATTCTTGTTATTGTGCACTTCAAATTGCAATATCCTAAAAATGTTTTATACTTGGCAGTAGCATTTCAAAACCCTTCCTGTTGCCCAAAATGATCATCATATCCGTATCTGATCTCCAGCTTGCTTCATTCTCTGGGTCTTTTTTTTTTACACTATTACTTTCTAACACTCATGAGGGGGGTCATCTTGTCCCTTAATCAACCCTCTTAGCTGTGCTTCCTCCTAGGATGCTATATTAGTTATCTACTCATATTGCTGTATAAAAAATATTACCACAAACTTAGTGGCTTAAAAAACACACACTTATTTATTGTCTCGCTTTCTATAAGTCAAGAATCCAGCATGACTTAGTTGGGTCTTATGCATCAGGGTCTTTCATGAGGCCTGGGTATTGGCTAGGGCTAAAGCCTAAATTGAGGCTCAAATGTGGAAGAGTCTGCTTCGAAGTGCACACACTTGTGGCAGGATTCAGTTCCTTGGGAGCTGTTGGCCATAGACCACCTTCGCCTTGGACCACCTCAACATAGCTTATTACCTCAAAACCAGCAAGGGAGAGAATCTGCTAGGAAGACAGAATTCAGAATCGTCTGTGTCATAATTGTGGAAATGATATCCCATCAATTAATCTATTGGTTGAAAGAAAGTCACAGTTCCCTCCCACACTAGAATGGAGGGGAACACACAAAGATGTTAATATAAGGAGGCAGGGAAAATTAAGGACCAGCCTAGAGTCTGTCCACAACCAAAAATGATCTCTCAAACTTTACTTATAAAAATTAAAAAGTAACACATTTACAAAATTAGTCCAGTTGGTACAGAAAGATCTGTTCAGATTACTGGGGAGGAATATGGGGAGGTTGCCTGAGGCAGTGGTAAACAGCCTAAGGTGGGATTGGCTGAGAAGCTGAATGCCACTGGTGCACATGGCATTATGGGCCAGAAGATTTAAATTGAAGGAGGACAGAGACTGGCTCTCTTTCTCTTCCTCAAGGATGCCCAAATGTCATGCTATAGCTACCTGTGTTTCCAAAGGACAGTATTTTAAATGGTAGAAGGAACTCTGTGCACCACTAGGACTGGTCTGGCCTGGCAGAGTGTGGTAGGGTTTTTCTGGGTGTGTTCTAGAGCGAACAGGCTCTGAGGCACAAGCCTGCCATTCTTCCAATTGTGTAGCTTTTTATCTTGTGTTGTTTTAGTTTGTAAACTAACCTTATAGAAATAAAATAATTAAAACCTAACAAGCGAAGGAAAATAGGGAAACTCAAGAGTTAGATTTTAGCCTTAATTAATAGGCTGAAGTAATTAAAGCTGAAATTCTAGAGTTAAGAAGGTTTCAGCCTTAGCTCATAAGCTTAAGTAACTAATGCATGTGGAAAACTGTTATCCCCAAATTGTGTAGCTTTTGAATAAAGACACCTTTCCTCTTTCACCAAACCTTTGCCTCTAGAATTTTCCTTAGAGTGTGGTAGTGGGAAGCAAGGCCTCACTTGCTGTTTGGGGATATATTCTTCATATTCCCTTAGGCTCCACCAATTTTTGTGCATCCTGGTTTGACTTTCAACTGCTGGCATCTGTATCTCTGTGTTTGAGTCTGTTGAGAAGGAAGACATTTTACTGTACGATTCTAGGTTCTTTTAGCTTGCCTAAGAATTAAATTGACATGCCACAGATTAACAGGAGAAAATCCATATTAATTTTGTATATACAAAGTCTCCACCAGAATATAGAAGAGTTCAAAGACAAATGGGGCAGTTGAGGTTTATATGCCATCCTGAGCTAAAGAGAAAGGGATAGTGATTTGTAACTTTAAAGAGGAAGAAATTAATTCACATGAAGATGGGAAAGCAAATGATTAGTAAAGAAATGTTTGCTGGGACATCCAGAGACAATGAGATACAGAACTACTCTAATCTCCAGGACCTGCTGAGTCCTCCCCACTCCAGTTAGCTCAAGTTCTTTTTAGATCTCTCTGGTGATAGCTTTATTGTTGAAACAAGCCCTTTATCTAAATTCTTTTAAGCAGTTAAGGAGATGTTAAACATAAAATTTCCTGTCTTCTTAAAATTAATCAGCTTAGTTAATCCTCAAAATGTGTCAAAGTGACATGTTTTGGGCTGGCAAATTTTGCTCCCCTACAAAACCTTCTCTCATGCAGGAACGTGCTCTCTACAGAAGGTACATTTTTCTTTTTCCCACCATGATGGACTGTTGTTAGATCTACAATTCATGCAGCCTTTCTGAAGATGCCTCCTAAGACTGGGCAGGCAATTAGCTACACTTGTTGCACAGTGGTGGCTAGCGTGAAAATATATCCTCTAATATTTTCCTCCTACCTTCCCTACATCATTATTCCATTCCTCTTCATTCCTGCTTACTTGGACTTCATCTCCCCAATTATGTTTTTCATGTAAGCTTTTTTGCCTAAAACTCTGGTTTCCAGGTAACCCCAGGCTAAACCCTGTAAAATCAAATATTTAAAATTTGGCATGGACCTTGTATAAGATTAGGATACTGGAGCATTCAAGGGAATAAAGACATATTCTTTCTATCACCCTTTTTCAAACCCAGAGCATTTTTAAATATACTCCTCCCTTGCCTCTAGGTATCTATAGAGTTTAAACTCTGACCTGAGGTTACTGTGAAGTATTAATACCTCTGTCCTTCTTGGCACCATTTTCCCACAAACAAGATAGAATATATGCCTTTCTTCCTGAGGCCCTGTTTCATTGCAGGGAAGCATATTTATTATATATGATACTTTTTTCATTTACCCTCAGGGTATTCTTGTTGATCTTTTATAGTCAAAGTTTACCCTGTGAGTTATAAAACCATCAAGGGAGAAAGGGTAGTTCTAGCCAAGATACAATTTTAAGGAGACACACAAAACAAATGGAGAAAAAGGAGCCCCAGACTGCTTTGTACTTCTAAAGTAAAGCTCCAAAAAATAAAATAAGTAGGCCATATGCAAAGAATAAGGCAAACTTTGTTTTGCTGAGAGGACTCTTTTCCTTGGGTTATTTCCAAAAGGAAACAGGTGCTGAGTGAGTCACAGAATAAGTAGGGCAGAGTTTGCTTTTGCGGGAATGCAATAGTATGGGCATACCCATGGCCCCTTGAGGATGTTCAGCAGGTACTACTTCCTGAATCCCAGACTATGTCAGAAAGAAACCTGCCATGCAGAACTCTCACATCCTCATGAACTTTCTCTGGTTCTATTTCTGTGCCTACCACAAACTGAGTTTTCAGAGGGAGCTCGTCTATTTGCTTAATCTGCCCTCTTAGTATAAAGTGGGGGGGCAGAGTTATATCTGTGGTCGATAAGAGACTCCCCCATCCTGGAGTTGTGCTAAGCCTTGGGGCAGACAAAGTAGAAATGTGTGCAATGAGGATTGAGAGCTACTCTATGGAATGTTATAGCAAAGAGACCCAAAGTGGGTCCTGAGATCAGTGTAGAGTACCAAGGGTTGGATATGCTAGAGGAGGAATTCCGGGAGGAGAAGATTCTAACAAAGGAAAGTGGCCCTGTATAGTACCAGTTTCAGAAGGCTGCTGTCCATGGCTGGGCATTTATGGAACTAGTTCCATGTGATTCAAAAGACCAAAGGCAGAAGAGACACTGCTCTAAAGTCAATCAATACATCTAGACTTCAGTGTGGAAGCTAGGCTCACAATCTAATAACTCATGACTTACCAACTATTTTGCAGTGTTGTTTCCCCCTGGAAGCAAACTCTTTCTTCAAATGCCAGCTGGCAGGAAAATGTAATAAATACAGCAGATAACAAAGAAGCTGCTCCAGTTAAGAATGAGTTAGTAGAGATGAATGGATTAAATGTTTTCCCACCCTCTCCAAAATATGAACCTCTGAATTTCTTTTATGCCATTTCTAGTACTCCATGGGATATTATTTGAAACAAAAATTTTATGTCTCCTGAGATCAGAAGAGTAAGCAATTTGGATTAGAGCATTTGTGATGGTCCAGGAAGAGTTGAAGTAGACAGCTCTGATTTTTCCTGCCATTAATGAGTTTGAGTTGAATATTCTAGAGTGCAATTTCTACCTCTACAATGCTCATCAAGAACATGTTTGAGTGTTTAGAGCTCTAGTCATTGTTTAGAAAACACTGACAGTCCTCAGTAACCAACTGTGTATATATGTGTGTGTGTGTGTGTCCATAAAATAAAGACTTCTTTCTCACCTTTTATGTCCCAGATAAGTTACTCAATACTTTCATGCCTCATCAGGATAAGACATTCAGAATACATGATCTTAGAATTTCTTCTTCTGCATCATCAATTTGGCCTTAGTGCTAAGTGAATTTTATTATATGTCATTTTGTTTTTAAAATATTTTATTTATTTATTTTAGAGAGACAGAGAAGGGTGAGAGAAAGAGAGGGAGAGAAACATTGATTTGTGAGAGAAACATCAGCTTGTTGTCTCTTGCATGCCCCCAGGTGGGGACTTGGCCCATAACCCAGGCATGTGACCTAACTAAGAATTGAATCAGCAACCTTTCAGTTTGTAGGACAACACTGAATCCACCAAGCCACACCAGCCAGTGCTATTATATAACATTTCTTTTAAATGACTTGGTCAATATCTATGAGGTACAGGTAGTAGCAGTGTATTTCCATCTACTGGCCATCAAGTTCTTATTATTTTAAAATAAAGGAAATGTAGTAGCACTTTTTAAAGATTTTTTTTATTTATTTTATCCTTAGAGGTGAAGGGAAGGAGAGAGGGAGACAAATATCAATGTGTGGTTGCCTCTTGTGCGTCCCCTGCTGGGAAGTGGCCTGCAACCCAGGCATGTGCCTTGACTGGGAATCGAACCATGATTCTTTGGTTCTCAGAGTAGCACTTTTTAGAACACTACCATTTCATAGGTCCTAATTTCTCCTCTAAAACACCCCTAAACCTTCTGCCTTCATTGACTTTATTACCTCATTTGGTAAAACTTACATCATTTTATTTTACTTTCTTACTTTGACAAAGTTTTTTTATTGTTTACCCCCAATCTCACCCCATGGGATTTTTAATTGATGATTTTTTTCCTTTTTAATAAATACAGCATATGGTATCACCTAACTGCCAAGACCACCCACTTCAAAATCATATAATTTTTAAGAATGAATCCATATCTTTAAATAAATTCTTTATAAAGCCCATATATGTCTGTGTTTAATGCTGGAATTTCTTTTCATTGCACTGTGTCTTGACTCTCATGTCATCCTTATTTTCCTCATTCTTGGATTGCTCTGTTTTTGGTTTTGCAGAATCACATTTTTAAGTAACTAATTTGTCTTCAGAAGTATGTGTAGTTATTGAACTTCCTCAATCTTTGCCTGTCCAAAAATGTCTTTCTTAATTATAGACCTTGTTAAAGACTCTCCTGGATATGAAATACTATGTTGAAAAGAATGTTCCCAGATAAAAAAGGAAAAACGGCAATGAATAAATACCTTTCAGTTGTAACATTAAATGTGAGTGGATTAAACACTCCAATCAAAAGACATAGGATAGTTGAATGAATAAGGAAACATAACCTGGTCTACGAGAGACCTACCTCAGAACATATATGTTGTCTACCAGAGACCCGTCTCAGAATATGTCTACAAAACATATATGCTGTCTACAAGAGACCCACCGCAGAACAAGAGACCTACACAGACTGAAAGTGAAGACCTGGAAAAAAATATTCCAAGGTGTGGTGGACACCAGCCAGCAGTGTCCGCGTCATTATGGATGAATGAAAACATACACACAGACTACCGAGTCTGGTGGAGGAATAAGGATGACAATATGGCTTTTCTCTCAAGAGGAGCAAAAGCTGCGGCCTCTGCCATAGCAGGCCTTTATTCTAATCATATGCCCTCATGTTACAAGATGGTTCTTCCTCACTATCCCAGTTAAAACAAAGGAGCCAATGGGCCTAATCACATCACAGAAGAAGGACATTAGCAAATGAATAGGCAAAAGTGGTTGAACCAGTCACCCTGGCCCCTGCAAGGCTCAGCATGGATTTTAGGAAGTTACAGTAAGCATTTGCAGGGTGAGGGAATTTTTAGCAAAGAGCAAACCTCAAAACAACTTAGGTATATTGCAAATCTGATTACCCACGAAAGAACCTATCTGTGGGCATAGGTCCTGTGCATCTCCGAGTGGGAGCTGGGCCCACGCCATGCAGAAGGGTCTGCCACATCTCCCCCCCCTTTCATTTTAATAAAACCACTATGATCCCACAAAGCTTGCTGTTTGCTGATCTCCCACATGACCCTGGGAAAATAATTTGCAAATATATCAAAATACATAGAACATTATTATAATCAGTAAGCAACCAGTGGTTCCAAGGACCCACATTCTCAGATTAATCCCAATCAATCATTGTTAGGCAGTAATGGTCAAATAGATAACATTCAAAGAACTCTGAGGGCCTATTTTGAGTCAGGGTCAGATAGCTAAAGGGCCATATAATTTTGGGGAAACAGTTATTTCGGACTGGGACCCTTATCATTTAAATGAAGGGTATCAGCAAAGTAGACTTTACAGGATTTTAGGCTTTGTTAGGCCTGATTTCCCCGGGGAACCTGCCCTTTCTAGAACAGGGCTGAATCCACCTCCAGCATTGTTTCAGGCTCAGGTAGAGACTTCTTGCAGACAGAAATGGGGACTCGGGTTATGTCAGAATAGCCAGGGGGCGAGGGTCCATCATCCTCTTTTTGTTGTGGCCCCCCGAGTCCTTCCATGAGGGCCTTCCAAGTGGTCATGCCTATCTTAGATGACCCCTCCCTTGAGGGAATCTTACCCGTCATTGGCAACTGACCAAGCACTGGAAGCCAGATATGGATGAAGAAGAAGCAGAGCTCCTGCCAGGGAGAAAGCCTCTGTCTCCTTAGTGGCTCAGGTCCATTTGACAGAACAGACCCAGAAGAAGCGGGTCCCTTGAGCTCTCACTGAGCCCAGCCATGGGGTGCTACAGCCTCTGAGACCAGGCATGGCAGTTCCCAACATATAATCTCCCAGCTTTTTCATTTGTAAATGCAATTGTAGCTATTAAACCTGTGAAACTTATTTGCTGTTCCCAAATGCAATCTTAAGAGAACAACCTTTATATGTATCATAAAGCACAAATAAGGATTAAGTCAAAGGGGGCATCCAAGGGCTGCTAAGACCCAAACTTGTAAGTTCAGTCTATTGAAACAGTTTTTAGGGTTCAACCATTGGACTTTATGGGGCATTGAGGGGTTGTTGCTCTCTGTAGGAGGTGCCTGAGCCTTGGCCCCTGTCATTGGGGCAGGCCCCACCTCCTCCGCTGGCAGACACAGGCCCGTGAGTGACAGTGTGAGTGTCCGTTTTCCTTCTGGCTGTTCAGGGTCAGCTGGGCCATCTGGTCTGTCAGTTGATTGGTTCTCAGCTCCAGGTAGCAGAGCTTGGCATCTGTCCTGCTCATGATAAGGCTCTACTCTTTTGGTTGGTAGCCAGGCAGGACCTGTAGGGATGGAAACAAACACACACACCCCCTCTTCCCTGAGTTAAATAATCTACGGAACCTTGCCAAGAGCCATCTCCCAGTGGATCTCTATATAAAACCTGAGGATAAGATGACTTTGGCTACTCCTTCTGAAAATGTTTCTCAATTGGAGTACAAAGCAATACATCACAATTTAGAAAATTATAGGTAAATATAGCTAACATAATCAAATTTGGGGGGAAGGACTCATGACTCCCCCTTTTTTCTGTTTAAAAAGATTTTTTAAAAATATGATGGGCCCATTCTGCAATTTTCTGACTGCTTGGATTGTAAGATATTCCTGCTTTATGTTGGATATTCCAACGCTGAAGGAAAAAAAAAAAAAAACAACCTCTGAGTAGAACGGGCACAGTATCCAGGACCATTATCAGTTTTAATTTGCTGAGGCCATCCTGACTGACTAAAGGCCCCCTGCTGTTTCTGCAAGCTTCAATGGGATGGGGGAGGTGCTCTGAAAAAATGTTTTAGACAAAAGAAAAAGGTTGTATGCCAAGGGCCTTTTGTGATTTGATTAATTAACCGTTTCCTTTGGGAGAATAGCCAGTTCTTACCCAAGGAAACGATCAGTATTTACATGTACTGAGTTAAAAAATGGTACTTTGTTTTCTGCATAAAAGGGCTAGTTTTACATGGAAGACAATATACCTACATTTCATTTTTACAATAAAGGTCACAGCTCTGGCATAAACAAGGAGGATTCTTAATATTTTTTAACACATGGCACCCCCTATCCCACTTATAGCATGCTTTTAGATCAACAAATCTATGAACACATCCACAACTCTCAGAAACAGTCTTTTCTCTACTGGCAAATACATTTACTTCAAAAAAAAGTGGTTGCAAGTGCGTCAGTGTGCCTAGACATGGGGAAGGTCTCCTCCCCCAGTGCAGCTGGCTTGGACTGGCAAAGAAACGCTACATGGCAGTGGGTGACGCTGTGGCATTCCACGAGTCACTGCTGGGGGAACGCATCCTGTGGGTGTGGCGGCTGTGGGCCCGGCTGTGGCCAAGCGGCGGAGCTGGGAGCCCCAAGCAAGCCCCGTGATGGTCCACCCACTGGCCTGTGTTGCACCGAGCAGCTGTCTGGAGGGCCACGCCCCACCCCGGGGACGCGTGTGGCGTGCTTTTCCCTTCCATACTTCCAAAATGTAGAGATCCCTTATCTGGGAGAAAATCAGCAGCCCCAAGATGCTACTGAACTAAAACATTGCTCTTGTTCTTAGAGAGCCTGTTCCTCATGGTTGGGGAAGCACAAAAACCTTCAAAGAAATTTTTTTAATGGGCTGCAAGATGTGGCTTAAAAGAAAGAATTTGCTGAGATGCCTGTAAACTGTCCTGTAACTAGTTGATGTTTTTAAAGCTGTTTAAAGGGAAAATCTTTGCTCTTTCTCCCAAGCCCAGACCTTGGTTGAGGTCACCTCCAGGCAAAAGCTTGGGAGAGGGAGCATTCTGCTTACTAGACATAGAGTTGCAGAGCAGTCATGAGAGAGCGACCTAGGAAGAAAATCCTATTCCTCTGAATCCAACACACCCGACAACATTCCCGGAAAGGACTCGGGGTCGTTGGCCCTTACCTTGGGCTGAAAACACGCGAATACCCACCAAGTTGGTGTGTTGTCCATAATGACCATGGCTCGTGGCCTCTGAGTCCCTGTTCTGGGGCGCCAGCTGATGTGGACACCGGCCAGCAGTGTCTACATCATTATGGATGAATTAAAACATACACACAGACTACTGAGTCTGGTGGAGGAATAAGGATGACAACATGGCTTTTCTATTAAGAGGAGCAAAAGCTGCGGCCTCTGCCATAACAGGCCTTTATTCTAATCATGTCCCCTTACGTTACAAGATGGTTCTTCCTCACTATCCCAGTTACAACAAAAGGAGCCAATGCCCCTCATTATATCACAGAAGAAGGATATTAGCAAATGAATAGGCAAAAGTGGTTGAGGCAGTCACACTGGCCCCTGCAAGGCGCAGCATGGATTTTAGGAAGTTACAGTAAGCATTTGCAGGGTGAGGGAATTTTTAGCAAAGAGCAAACCTCAAAACAACTTAGGTATATTGCAAATCTGATTACCCATGAAAGAACCTATCTGTGGGTGTGGGTCCTGTGCATCTCCAAGTGGGAGCTGGGCCCACACCATGCAGAAGGATCTGCCACACCAAGGAAATGGACAGGAAAAAAAAGTCAGGCTAGCAATACTTATATCAGACAAAATAGATTTCAAAACAAAAGCCATGAAAAGAGACAAAGAAGGTCATTTCATAATTCTAAGGTGGGGATCCACAAGGAAGCTATAAACATTGTAAACATATATACATCCAACATAGGAGCACCCAAATAGATAAGGAAAATCTTGGAGGACTTCAAGAAAGATACAGACAGCAACACACTCATAGCGGGGAATTTTAACACCTCACTGTCAACAATGAAGAGATCTTTCAAACAAAGAATCAACAAGGATGTTGTGTCATTAATTGAACAACACACTAGATCAAATGGCTTAACTGATATATACAGAACTTTTCACCCCAAAGAAGCAAAATATACATTCTTTTAAAATGCACATGGAATGGAACATTTTCAAAGATAGACTGCATGATATGACACAAAAAAGCCTCAACAAATTCAAGAAAGCTTGAATCATATCAAGCATTTTCTTGGATCACAAGGGCTTGAAACTAGAAACCAACCTCAAGGAAAAATGTCAAAAATAGTCAAATACATGGGCACTGAATAGCATGGCATCAAACAATGAATGGGTTAATAATAGATCAAGGAAGAAATCAAACTGTTTCTGGAAATAAATGAAAATGAACACACAACAACCCAAAACCTATGGGGCACAGCAAAGGCAGTCCTGAAAGGAAAGTTCATAATAATACAGTCCTACCTAAAAAAGATAGAAACATTTCAAATAAAAAAAACCTAACCTTACATATACAATAACTAGAGGAACAACAACAATCAAAGCCCAGAACAAATAAAGGGAAGAAAATCAAGATTGGAGAAGAATTAAAGGACATAGAGACTAAAAGTACAATCCAAAGGATCAATAAATCCAAGAGCTGGTTATTTGAAAGGGTAAACAAAATTGATAAGCCTTTAAGCAGACTCATCAATAAAAAAGAGAGAGGACCCAAATAAATAAAATCATAAATAAAATGGTGAAATTACAACTGATACCACAGAAATGCAAAGGATCATAAGAAATTACTGCAAACAACTATATCCCAAGAAATTTGAAAACCTGAGCAAACTGGACACATTTCTAGAAATATATAATCCTCCAAAACTGAGTCAAGAAGAATCAGAAAACCTGAATAGACTGATATCAGCTAGTGAAATTGAAGCAGTAATCAAAAAATTCCCATCACACAAAAGCCCTGGGCTGGATGGATTCACAGGAGAATTTTACCAAACATTTAAGGAAGAGGTAACCCCTATCCTGTTCAAACTATTCCAAAAATCCAAGAAGAGGGAAAACTACCAAACTCTTTTCATGAGGCCAGTGTTATCCTAATTCCAAAACCAGATAAAGACACAACAAAGAAAGAAAACTACAGGCTAATATCACTAATGAACATAGATGCTAAAATCCTCAACAAAATATTGGCAAACGGCATCCAGCAATACAGTACAAAGATTATACACCATAATCAAATAAGATTCATCCCAGGGATGCAAGGATGGTACATTATACACAAATCAGTAAATGCAATACACCACATAAACAAAAGGAAAGAGAAAAATCACATGATTATATCAGTAGATCTGGAAAAAGCATTTGATAGAGTACAGCACCCACTTATGATGAAAACACTCAGCAAAGTGTGAATAGAGGGAGCATTCATTAACATGATAAAGGCTATATATGTGAAACCTACAGCCAACATCATAATCAATGGGCAAAAACTAAAAGCTTTCCCCCCTACAATCAAGAACAAGACAAGGGTGTCTGTTTTCACCACTTCTATTCAATATAGCATTGGAAGTCCTAGCTAGCAATCAGAGAAGAAAAAGAAATAAAAGGCATCTGAATTGGAAAGGAGGAAGCAAAACTATCATTGCTTGCAGATGACATGATAATGTACATAGAAAATCCTGTAGACTCCACGAAAAAACTACTCAACCTGATAAGTGGGTTTGGCAAGATTGTGGGATACAAAGTCAACATTCAGAAATAGAAGGAATTTTTGTACATCAACAATGAAATATCAAAAACAGAAATTAGGGGGAAAATCCCATTTACTATAGCAACAAAACAAATAAAATACTTAGGAATAAATTTAACCAAGGAAGTAAAAGACTTGTGCTCAGAAAACTACACAACACTGAGGAAAGAAATTAAGGAAGGCACAAATGAATAGAAGCATATACTGTGTTCATGGATTGGAAGAATTAACATCATTAACATATCCATATTACCCAAAGTGATCTATAGATACAAGGTGATCCTTATCAAAATGCCCATGATGTATTTCACAGGTATAGAATAAATATTTCAAAAATTTATATGGGACCATAAACAACCCCAAATAGCCTTCTCAATTTTGAGAAAGAAGAACATAATTGGAGTGATCACAATATCAGATATCAAATTATATTACAAGGCCACTGTAATCAAAACAGGCTGGTACTGGCATAAGAACAGACACATAGACCAATGGAACAAAATAGAGTTGAGAAATAAACCCATGTCAATACAGTCAGTTAATATTTGACAAAGGGGGCAGAAACATAAAATGGAGTAAAAATAGTCCCTTTAATAAGTGATGTTGGGAGATATGGACAAGTACATGCAAAAATGTGAAACTAGACCACCAACTTACACCATACACCAAAATAAACTCCAGATGAATGAAAAACTTAAATATGAGTCATGGTACCATAAAAGTCCTGAAGGAAAACATAGGAAGGAAAATTTCAGATATCCCATGCAGCAATATTTTCACTGACATATCTCCTGGGGCAAGAAATATAAAGGAAAGAATAAATAAATGGGACTACATCAAATTATAAAGCTTCTGCATAGCTAAAGAAAAAAATCAGCAAAATGAAAAGAGAATCAACCATATGGGAAAATATATTTGCCAATGATACCTCAGACAAGGGTTTGATCTCCAAAATATATAAAGAACCCACATGACTCCACACTAGGAAGACAAATGATCTAAGTAAAAAATGGATGAAGGACCTGAACAGACACTTCTCCAAAGAGGACATACAGAGGGATCACAGACACATGAAAAAATGCTTGAAAAATTATTGCATTAGGTTGTTCTATTGTGATTTGTTGGTTTCTTCAAATATCACCTAATCTTAGGTTGTACATTTGAACTTAGAAATGTGGGAACAGGTTGATTTTTTTCAGTGGCATTGATTTCCTCTAGTGTTGTGTAGATCTTCCTCCACCTGAAGGAGAAGGTTTATCATTCATGGGGGAGCTTGATTTGTAGAGCAAAGGGACAGAAACAAGGGAGGCATGTTGAACCTCCTTTATAGTCAAAACAAAGGGGCCTTTGCTACAGGGTGACCAAGAACCATAATAGGACTCCAGATCTCAATTCCTTTATATAACCATTCTCCTCTTTGAAAGTAGAGGTAGTCTCTGCACATGGGGGTCTTAAGGTAAAGTACCTTTTAGAGTTTTTTTTTTACAGCATTTGCATTAATCATTCTGAGTTTCACCTCACTTACCAATCCAACTCTTTGTAGCTGATAGCTACTGTCTCAGAATCTCTCCACCTTTAGAGGGGTTTTAGCTGCCTCTTCCCTTTCTGTCTTCTGTGTTGTGAGTTGTTGCATCCACTGCTATTTTATCTGTCAAAGTAACCACTTATGTTTTCAGTATTTCAGAAATTTTTCAAATTGTCTGGTCAATCCTTGTAAACTCAGTAAACTCAGTTAATAATATCTCTTTATATCCCTTTTAGTTTTATTTTAGATATATTACCTTTTATACTTCTTTACTGTTATTTCAGAGAGGTTTGGAAAGAATAAGTAAAGCTTGCCATCCTGGAGAAGGTTAAAGAAATTTTAAATACACTTTATTCTACTGAATGCTGTTCTAAGGGAAAGAGAATTATTTTAAAAAGTCCACTTATGCTAATTTTTATATAGTAGTTCCATCTTTCAAAATTTGTTGCCAAATTTTGGGGGTTTTTTTTTTGCATTCTAAATGTTAAAATACTGGTTGTCATGCTCTATTACTAAATTATGCATGATGCCAATTAACAATTGTATGCAAATGTTAATTCTTATTAAACTACACATACTGTACAATTATAATCTGTGTACACATATTCGATATTTACAAAGCTTATAGTTTTCAAAGTATTTACATATTACAGTTGAAATTTATTACCAGCCTTTAAGGTAGGTGAATCAGGTTATATTAGCTACTGCATAGTAAAGACAATTAGACTGCTTTGTTTCTAGCCTTGGAGTTGCCAGTAAACTTGAGGAAAATGATCTTAATCTTCCATAAATTACTTAATTTTTCTTTTATCCTATTTTCTTATCTATAAACTTAGATTAATAATGATAACTTATTATGACCCTTGAGGAGTCATAATAAGAAATTATAATACCTACACTTAGAAAAAGCCCTAGAACATAAGTGCTCAAGAAATATTACCTGTTGTGGTTATTATGACAAAACTGTGTGCCATCAGTGAAGTAACTCTTAAACTCAAACTCAGTTAATAAGAAGCAGTTCACAAATATAAATCATGTGTTTTGACCCCAAATTCAAGTTTTTCAATATACAATATTGTTTCAGCATGCTAAGAAGATTGAAAATGGAAATGATCAGGAAGTTTTCTCTCCTCTCCTTAACCACTAACCAAAGATGTGATGCTATGCAAATTCTATCGGTAACAGTTGGGGAAGGCAGTAATCTATGTAAAACATACATTAAATCTTTGCCACAATGTGTTACAGTTATTAAGCTATAATGTTTGACCCAGTTGAAGGAGCTTCTTGAAAACATGAAACATCACTTTTTCATTCCAAATAAAGAATAAACAAAATTTATATAAAATTTCAAGCTCAAGGATATTTGTTTAAAGTTACTTAAACAAAGGGGTATTGGTGACAACACCAAACTTGTGTACTCACTTCCATATTCTTGGGCCCTCTAGAGACAATGAACTTACAAAGGTGAGAGACTCACTGCATTAACATCTTAGAATAGTTTGTACCACTACTGTTCTTCAGATATAAGATGAGCTGAACTATCAGCACATTAATACATAGAAAATAAATGTTTAAACAAAGAAAAAAAATGTTTGTAGACCCACATGGTAAAGAACTTGCCAATTCATATATTATCTTCCACTAGTGGTTACTCTCATTTTTGATCCTGAGATAAAATTTGAGGATATAGATTCTAGAATTTCTTTGCTTTTGTTTTTTTCTTTTCCAAAATATTTTCTCTCTTGCTTGCATGATGCTTACATATGCAGAATGTTTGCATTCATTCTTTTCAAGCTTCAGAGCAGTGGAATCAAAGCCTTCCAAGCCATGGAAGTTTTGTTTGTGACAGGAAGAAAACAGATTGGATATAAACAGGTTGTGATACCCCAGGGATATTAATGGTATTACATGAAAATAAACAAGCAATGCTAAATAGCATGCACATTACTTTTATTTGTCTCCATTATATTTTCCAAAAATCCAATGTCACAGATAGAAGATAATTTTTAGCAATAGAAGAAGTAGACAGAAAATTAGAATATAATTTTTGTTCCTTATTGCAGAGCATATGAAGGGTACAGATTACAGTCTTGGATGTGATATACCAAAATTAAATATAGCATTCAAACTATGATAAAACCTTAGAAAATTTCAAGGTTAACATAGAATAGCTTCCTTCTTATGATGATAACTTGCATGTATTTTGTAACAAATGGCAAGGCCATTTACATTTTTAGGTATCTTGGATGGATTTTTAAGAATGTAGCTGGTATGTATTTATCAGTGGTTCGACTTGCGATTGTCATTAATCAGTGTTCTTACTGAGAATCATTACTGCTCAGCGTCTGATGAACTAATGGGCCAGAAATTCCTTAGACATTTTAGATAAAAAGAGATTTAGGGATTCTGTGGAACCTTAAGAAAAGCTGATTAAAGTTCCAAAAGAGCTTGTTGAGCAAGAGCAACCTTGGTTCTTCCCAGCTCTCATGTCATAGCTTGGGGTGGGAAGGTGCCCTGAAAGCAATACCTAAGTGTAGCAGTGCTTAAGGTGGGTGTTCTGTTCCCCGTTTATTTCTCACTGTTAACTACTCTCTGTCACTAGCTTTGCATGCTGGCCTGCCAAGAAAAAGCTAGTATCCTGACATGTCTATAAAATTTCAGCAGCTATAGTGAACTTAAGATGGCTAAATTTGAAGACTGATTTGGCAGAGAGGTTTGGATTTGACCTTAGATCATACCCAGCTCAACATTTTTTTATGCTACAGGTCTGTCATATGTTGGCTTTCCTGTGAAACAGACTCTGAGTTGGAGATTAGCATACAGAAAGTTATTAGAAAGGATTCTGGGAGTAACACTGGTAGCAGGGAGGGGAAGAAAGAAGTACTGGGGAGAGGGAAAAGTCCAGCTCTGATAATGTTTCAGTGGTAAGTCTTAGCCAGCTCCATAGGGAGCTCTGAAACTGAAATGACCTTTTAGAGTTGTCCTATTTGGGGTCCAAATAGACAGGGCCCTTACATCTCCACATCAATCAGTCATTGAGTTTGGGCCACCGCAAGAAGGAGGCTTGGTCTTGACACAAATGTTTGCCTTCAGGTGAGGCAGTCCTGGAGAGGAGAGGGCTGGCAATTGAAAGCTATATGCTGAGGACATTCTTATCAGCTATAATCCTGAAGTGGGGAGTCTGGATGGTGGATCAGAGTGCTTACCACAGGTTTAATTTCAGCATAGCCAAGTGTCAGTTCAAGCACCAAACCTAGCCTGTGATTTCAAGGGCAGAATAGCTACTATGATGCATCCTGCCTATCTGTAAGCAGGAGAGTTTGCCCTTGTTCAATGTCAAGTCTAAAGGTAGGGCCTTGGCTAGCTGAGATTAATCCTAGAGCCCCATGAAAAGCTTCAAGACAGTGTTAACAGAGGAGGAATATTAAATATGGATGAGAGTGCCTGACTCTGTTCTGAGACCTCTCCATGCATTACTTAATCACAACCACCCCATGATATAGGTAGTTCTGTATCTCACAACTGAAGAAGCTGAGGTGACAGAAGCAGTGAAGGGACTATGAGTGCTCCTTTTTCTGTCAATCACAGAAGATGAGGAATTCAACCTGGGTAGTGGTTTGTCTTAGGTGCACCACTGATCTCTCTTATTTTCCTATATTGTCTTTATGCTCACTTGCCCCCAGAGGAGCAAGGTGCTTCCCCTTATAACTAGAAAAGGAAATGTATCAACTAGAAAGGACATTGGCTTTCTAGAAAAGGATAGACTCTCCCTGGAGGCTTTTCTGTGTTCTAAACAAAAGTAGTTCTCAAATCAATTTGAAACACACTTTAATTTGTCTTCAATTTATGTTTCCCATATATAAAGACAGAGATTGTATGGCTATATATGAACATTGCCTCCCCTTGGCTTCATAACCCTGGGTGATCTTTTGGTCTCTGCTGCTTATGAGACAGAGAACCTTACTTCTGAAGTGAGACTGTTGGACTAAAGAGTCTTCAAGGTCCCTTCCATGGCTAAAAATTTATGTTGCTATCAAAATTGATAGTAATTAATCAAGATTCAGAAGAAAAAAGAATTAGAAACATTCTGAGAATATAAAGGGTCATGTACTGCTACAAATACCTGAATATGGGTTTTACTTGTAGTTTGGATTCATAAGACAAAATTAATTCCTTTATTTTGTAAACTTGGTGGTGTCCTAGACATTTTAATGCATTTTAAAATTAAAATGTAGAATGGCTTTACATCTTAAATCTTGGTTGCTGTCCTCCCATTCATCTTTAATTTTGCAAACTTAGTGGTAAGGAAAACACCAAGGACATCTTGTAAGAGAAGGTTACTTGAGCAGCTGCTACTCAAGCTTTGTCTTTTCAGACTGTCACCTTTTCACTTGTCTTCACCTGTGCTCCTCACAGCTCATGGCACTGAAGCTTGAGGGGCCTCATTGAAGGAGCTGTATTTGAGGAGGTAAATCATAGGGGGATTATAGAATCCAATTCAACAGGAGAAAGAAATTTTCAAGTGCAACTTCTCAGGTCCATTTTATAACATCTATAAGGTACTGTTCTGGGAGATATCAGACATGTAGATGCAAATCCTACCAAAAGACTCTTTATGACATGGGAGAAAACAAATACATTCAGAAATGTCTAGCACTATTACAGAAATAATTGGCAGTTTAACAGATGTAGAGAAAATATATGCAGATAAGAAAATAATAATGCTACAATTTATTAACTACTTGCTACAGGCCACGTGTTTTACTAGCATCTTTTTATTTAACCCTTCAACAGCCATAAGTGAAGTATATTACTATTGTCCTCATTTGATAGTGGGTAAATTTGGCTTAGAGGGGTAACATACTTTGCCTCAGGAGACTCAGATAATATATAACAGAGTTTGGATTCAAATCTAGATCCTTTTGACTCTAAATCCTTTATTCTCAGTTACTATATTCTTCCACTTCCTCCAAGGCAGTTTTCTTACTAAAAAATTTGCAGTGTGGTTTGCATCGAATGTGGAAAACTGAGTAAAACATGCAGTAAAAACAGGAAGACATATATTCTGGGAAAAATGAATATCCAAAGTAAAGATGGAGACATAGAAAAGTCCTGGGACTCTGCACTAGTGGATGTGTGGAGGTGGGGAGAGGGAAGAAGTGTTCAAGAGGATGAGAAGGGAGAACTAGAGAAAGAGTAGCTTGGGGAGGTGATGGGAGAGATTAAATATAGCTGTAAATTGAATAAGGTAGCATAACTGTAGAAACTTTCCAACAAATCTGTGTGAAGTATTGACATTCAGTGTGATGAATTTTTCCAAAATTGTATATATCGCACACACACACACCACAGTAACAGTGAGGTCTGTCCCACAGAAAACTGAGCTCAGCTCATTGAAAGGCTATATTATTGCAAAGATATGAAAACAACCAAAAAATTCATTGACAGATAAATGAATACAGAAGATGTGGTGTACTTAATATATCATGAATGTAAGTATTATACACAATACAATACTATATATTATATATCATCCATCATACATAATACATTAGATTATGTATAATGCATTATATACCATATATAAATACATTATATAATACATATACTGTATATATCATAAATATTATTCCACATATAATGTATATTATATTCATATATTATAATGTTTATCATATATTAATACATAATACATGTTATACATTAATATACATATTATATATTACTATATTAAATTATATTCAAACATAATATACATTCATATATGTTATATTATAATATACATAATGTTGTATATAATTGACACAGACCCCAGCTCATGGGGTCCATCATTGTGAATAAGACATGAGACAAATTGACATGGACTACCAGGTCCTGTGGAGGAAAAGGGATGGCACAGCTACTCTCTCGAGGGGAAACCAGCTCAGAGTGGCCTGGCCACTCTCTCAAGAGAAGAGCGCCCCAACCCTTACCTTGACAGGTTTTTATTGGGTTTCAATTTGCACAGGAATACAGGTAAAGTTCATTAATCATTGTCAGGCAGTAAGGATCAAACAATAGATAGCAGACAAAGAACTACAAGGGCTTATTCTGAGTCAGGGTCTGTTAGCTAAAGGGCTACAAAACTTTGGGAAAAAAACTCATTTCCTGCTTGAACCCTGATCATTTAATGGAGAGCATTCTTAGCAAAGCAGGCTTCATAGGATTTTACGTATTCTTTCTCAGGCCTGATCACTCGGGGAACGGGCCCTTTCCAGCACAGGGCTGCACCCACCACCAGCATTCTTTCAGGCTTAAGGCATTGTCTCAGGCTTAAATCAGGCAGGGTAACCAAGGTAGCCAAGAGATTAAGAGACTTCTTGTAGACAGAATGAGCACTTAGGCTATGTCAGGATAGCTGAGGGGCAAGGGTTCATCACCCCCTTTTGCTGTAGCCCTACAAGTCATACCTTGTGGCCTCCATGTGATCGTGCCTGTCTTAGGTTTTCCCCCTTGGGGAACCTTACTTGTCATTGGCTAACTGATCAAGCATTGGGGGCAGTTATGGATGAAGTGAAAGGAGCAGAAGCAGCGCCCCTGCCAATGAGATAAGCTTTGTCTCCTTAGTGGATTGTAGTCTGAAGGTCCCTCACTGAGCATTAGCCACAGGGGGTCACAGCTTGTGAAACCAGGCGGGATGGTTCCCAACATATAATATACCATATCATAACAATATATGATATATATATAACATAAAAATAATATGTTATATATAACATATAAATATGTTCAATATGATGTACATGATAATACATGACTATAACTATATAATATATTCATATATAATGCAACATACATATTTCATAATGATATATAAGATATATAATTATAATTGCTTTACATATGATATAAATATGTTATATTTTTGTAATTTATATAATTGATATTATATGAATATATGTGTTATATATGATACATGTGAATATATAGTATAAGATTAAGATTTTATAATTACACATACTATCATATATCAATACATTACATGTAATATATATTACATACCATGCACATCATCATATGTGATAATATAATGATATATAATACATGCAAAATATAATAAATTATAAAGCATATATTCTAATATATTTATATACTGCATATTA
>PVKU01012819.1:0-32769 GCA_004027475.1 Anoura caudifer | reverse complement strand
GGGTTAGCTCTAACTTATAAGACCAATAATTATGTTTATTTCTATTTCTCAATCTAAGTTTAAATGTTACTAATTTCTAAATCTTACCAACTGATCCCCAATTAGTTAATGATTTTAGCCAAAGTATCTCGTTTTCCAGGGCAGCATCTCCATATTGATATTGACAGCATGTTGCTTTTGGGTCATTTTTCATTTAGATTTTACAATTTTTAATTGAATTTTTTAATTGGAGTTGACACAATATCATATTAGTTTTAGGTGTACAACATAGCAATGAGACATTTATATTAGACTTTAATAACTTTAATAAATTATTTATTCTGGCCAGCCTGAGCAGTGGATTTCTCCTGCCAAAGTCTTGCCCTGTTCTTACACCTCTGCCTTGGGCTAGCACTGCTGATTTCTTTCCCTGAAGTTGTCGGCCCCGTGAGAGAGCTGTCTTCCAATCTGTCCCTCCTCTGTGATCCCTGGCCCTCTCCTGCTTCAGGTCATATTCCCTGATGCTATTCCCCTGCCTTGGACCCAACACCCTTCTATAACTGTAAGAGTTTTTCACATTCTGATGTTGACTTCTGAACATGGCTGATGTCCATCAGTCTGTCATCCCCATGAGGCCACCAGTGTTGGTATAATGACTGAGTCAGAAGGGGGGTCAAATGGCTAGTTGCCATCTTACCTAAAACTTAAGTTTTAAATTTGTTTTCTGTTTTCCACAGGGTTATCAGTAGAGGCAAAAAGAGATAATATTTATGAAAGTTCTTTAAAACTGTGTGACATTAATGTTTCCTATGTATTATTATGGGGTATTTTTTCCTCTCAGGTTTTGAATGGACAAAGAACTTGGAAAGAAGAAGAAAAGCAACTAGCTCATAAATTTCCTCAAAATTAGGCAATTTTGCACTATTTTCCACTGCCAGACTTTGAGTTGGGTGGCATATTCATTACTGGAATATTAGAAAAAGCCTTTTTACTTCCTTCTTCTCTTCCCTATATAAAATTCTGTTTTAATTTTTTCCAAACACAGTGGACTAAAGAATATGATGCTTGAAGGGATGGGGACAAGGCAAAGAATGAAAAGTCAACGTGAGTTCCTTTTTCTCTCCCATGTTGCATCGACAATAAACTTCAAAGAAAAAATTACCATAGGTATTATTTGTACTTAAAGGTGCATATTGACTTCATTAGAAAGATGATTGCTAAGTCCTCCCTCTCATTATTAGGCTGATCTTTTCTAAAAAAGGTTTTCCTTAAAGCTAAAAGTCTAGGGCAAGAGAGGTTGTACATTTATGTCTTATTGGCAAAAGTGAATTGCCAATAAGATTCTATTTAACTTAAAAAATATATGACTGTATTTGTCCCATTCTACAGAATGTCTCACTAAAGAAGTAAAACAAATAGCCCTGATGGACTGGTGTGGCTCAGTGGAGTGGGTGTCCCCCCACAAAGCGTAAGATCTCGTATTGATTCCCGGTCAGGGAGCATTCCTGGGTTGCAGGCCATGTCCCCAGCTGGCATGGGAGAGGCAACTGATAGGTGCTTCTCTTGCATATCAATGTTTATTTCCTTCACTCTCTCCCTCCCTTCCCCTCTTTTTAAAAATAAATAAAATCTTTTTTTAAAACAGGGTGGTTCTATTTTTTTTTAAGATTTTATTCATTTATTTTTAGAGAGGGGAAGGGAGGGAGAAAGAGAGGGAGAGAAACATCAATGTGTGGTTGCCTCTCATGTGCCCCCTACTGGGACCTGGCCCACAACCCAGGCATGTGTCCTGACTGGGAATAGAACCAGAAACCTTTCAGTTTGTGGGATGATGCCCAACCCAATAAGTCATACCAGTCAAGGCATTGTCTAATATTTTAAAATATGTCTGCAGCCATACAATCTTTAGAGATTCCATGATAATATTTACCAATCTATAGTGTAAGTGTATACATATGCACATATGCTCATATATATATACTATCTCTTGGATCAGTGCAGTAGAAACATCATGCTGTTTCTTCTTAACCTGCTTAGACAAGTGGAGGAACCCAGATCCAACCTGACAAAGGCAACTTATTAGTGAGCCTTCCAGTAGCTGCGGTTTCTGCAGCATTTAACAGAAGATAAATTCAGTCAGCACCAATAACATAAAAAGCCCGAGGTGGGGTAATCCCAGACCTGGCTACTACGTGGCTTATTGCTATCACTTAGGACACAAGTTCTCTTCATTCTTCTGCTGTGCTTTGCTCAAAGCAAAGCTGAGGCTTTTGGCCTCAGGCTTGCAGATGGCTGCAGCAGCCTCAAGTACCTCGCAGCACTAAAGGCTCCCTTACATTCCTTTTTAAGACTGAGAAAACCCCCACCCACACTCAGTGTTCAGAGTTATACACGGGCCCATTCCTAAATAATTTACTGGCAAGGAAAGTGGAATTTCCATGATTAGCTTCAATTAATTAAGATGATCCTCCCTAGGGCTGGGGATAATGTTTTCTATAGTATGCAGTCTCCAGATGGCTGAACAAAATCAAGGTTTTGATCACAGAAAGATGAATGGATGCAATAGCAGATGCTCAGTGGTCAACAGTGTCTGCTCTGTTGTCAGAGGAAGAGCCTAAAAGAAATCAGCTCCCAAAGCTGGGCTGGCACTTTTAGGATATTTGCCTTGTGGTAGGAAAATAAATGTTAAAGAATAACTGGGCAATGCTATTTTTTTTCTCTGATTTGGTATGGTAGCCTCAATCTCTTTTCAGAGAAAAGTAAAATACTGTGATTATGTCTCTTTAAAGAGAGAAGAAATTCCCTAGAAGGAGGGGCCATTGGTTTGGTATTACATTTGTAACTAAAAGAAATTTTGGGGGGACACATAATTGAATCAATTAGGATACTTTCAACTCAACTTACAGAAACCCTATCTGTAACAGGCTTCCACGAGAGGAAACTTTTTCTTCCATCACAGGAAATCCAGAGTTAGGGCAGGCTCCAGGTTGGGTTGCATTGGCTCTTTTCCATCTCTTGGCCCTGGCTTCCTCGCTGTTGGTGGCTGTAGTGATTCGGGGTGTCACAGCTAGTCCAGACAGGGTCCAAAAGGGCCAGAACAGCAGCTGCCCATTATGAATGGGAAGACTTTCCCCGGATGCCTCTCTGCATGTTTCCTCCTGTTTCACCGGCCAGAGTTCAGTCATCCATCAATTCCTGAATCCATCACTGCCTGGAGGATTGTCTTACTACACATCTAGGGTGTGGGATAAAAATAAACTGCAAGTTTGTTTTCACTGTGATGAGAATAATCACTATCCCTTTATCTCTATACCTCTACTTAATCTGGATCAGAGGTCACCAACTAATCTGGCCCACCATATGATTTTATAAATAAAGTTTTATTGAAACACAGCCCCTTCCATTTTTGTACGCATTGTTAATGGCTGCTTATTACAGTAAAAGATATGAGTTGTTATGACAGAGACTTTATAGTGTGCAAGGCCTAAATTATTTTCTATTTGATTCTTTTTTAAAAAAAAATTTAAACATTTTATTTATTTATCTTTAGAGGGGAATGGAAAGAAAGAGGGAGAGAGGGAGAGAAATATCAATGTATGGTTGCCTCTCATGTGTCCCTTGCCGGGAACTGGCCTGCAACCCAGGCGTGTGCCCTGACTGGGAATTGAACCACGATCCTTTGGTTCACAGGCCCGCGCTCAATCCACTGAGCTACACCAGCCAGGGCTCTATTTGATTCTTTACCAAAAAAGTTTGCCCACTCTGATCTGCAGTACTTCCTTTTATTTGCTTTAAACTACTTCCTTCAAATGGCAACTTTTAATTTGATTAGTCCAGGAAGGAATGTGTGATGGTTAATTTATGTGTCAACTTGATTGGCCACAGAGTGCCCAGATTCAACATTACATCTGAGTGAGTCTGTGCGGTGTTTCCAGATGAGATTGGCATTGCATGGGTGGACTCAGTAAAGTAGTTTGCCCTCCCTGGTTTGGGTGGGCATCATCCAATCCACTGAGAGTCTAAACAGAAGAAAAGGCAGAGAAAAGAGGATGTTACCCTCTTTTTTCTGCTTTATTGTTGAATTAGGACATCTCATCTCATTTTCTCCTTCCCACAGGTTGGGTTTATCATTGGCTTTTCTGGTTCTCAAATGTGTGTGTGTGTGTGTGTGTGTGTGTGTGTGTATTCCTATTGGTTCTCTGGGAAACCCTGTCATATGTACATCTTATCCATAGTTGAATGATGACATGTATTTTACCTATTTCTTTTGTGATTTTTCCAAATTGAAGAAACCTAATCTATGTAAAGTATCTATATAAAGTCAAATCATTTAGTGCCTCAGCAGATTTGTGCGGTTTTCCAGTTACCAATCTGCTGGACCCCATTTGTACTGACTTACAGGAAGGAGCTCATGAGTAGCATTGTTTTCAAACTCTGCCTTCAGTCACTTGATAGTGTGAAATTGACCATGGTAGGAGGAGTTACAGCACAGAAATTGGCAAACATTACAAATCAAGCTTGTTTGTTTGTTTCTGAAGATTTGGTTGTTAAACATTTACCAGCACATCGTGGCTCCAGCAATTATTAATAGATTTAACATACCTATCTCTGTTACATAACCACATAACAGAGAATGTCTGTGTGTGGTCAGGGCATTCCAAGAGATCCTAGAAAAACATGCTAGCTATTGTGGGCCTAAGAACAACGGGAGACTATTTGAAGGGTTTTAAGCAGGGGAGTGTCAGGATTAGATTTGCATTTTCCAAAGATCACTGTCTGTAGATCACTGTAGAATGGGAAGAATCAACAGGAGACCAGTCCCTGGACTATCCTGGCGGTTCTGGTGGGGGATTACGGAAGGCTGGAGCAGGTCGTTAGCAGAGGAAATGGTAAGAAGTGGGTAGAGCCACATCTGAACTGACTGGGTTTCCCATGAAACGTTTAAACTTCTTCCAAAGAGCTTGTAATATAATCAAAGAGGCAACTCACTGGTATAAAATCATAGAAAGAGTGTATAATTAGGGAAAACTGAAAAGTTCAAACTCTGAGGGACAGAACAATTGAGAACAAGAAATGGGCCACAGCTCTGCTAATCAGGATTTGGAGAGAGAGGCCGGAGGCAGGAGGTAGCGAAAGGCAGGACAATAAGGAGAGGGCCCTACAGAGCAGACATGTGGGAAGAATAAATCTTGTTGGATGTGCAAGGTAAGGACAAATTAAGAGAACTTAAGAAGAGAGAGTCTGAAAGACTTGATGTGAGATTAAAAAACGAACCACTAAAAGTGTTTTACAGCCCTGACGGGTGTGGCTCAGTTGGTTGACCATCATCCCACAAAGCCAAATGTGGCCAGTTTGACTCCTGGTCAGGGCACAGGCCTGGGGTGTGGCTTCAGTCCCCCATCTGGGTGGGTACAAGAGCCAACCGACCAATGTTTTTCCCTAGCATATATGTTTCTCTTCCTCTCTTTTCCCCTCCCTTCCCTTCTTTCTAAAAACAAATAAAATCTTTAAAAAAAAGTTTTACATAGGAAGGATACAAGGTGAAAGGATGACTTAAAGTTCAGTTTAGTTTTACCAAATTCTTGTGGTTAATTAGACTATGAAGAATGCACTGCCTGTGTGGTTGTTGAGTGGGGACAAGACTTGGTGGCAATTAGTAATGAAGATAAGGGATGGGTATTAGGAATGTCTAACAGGCTGGAGAAAATGAATTTTCTTTAGACATACAATGAGCTTGAAGTGATGATGACTTTTCTAATAATAAATGCTCAATAGACAATGTAGACTGGATGGTTTTATTTGTATCTCTTTGCATTGTTTACAATCCCATGTTGTCTTTCCTCATTAGTGTTCTCAAGTGCTTTCTAAAGTACTTGGCAAGACTGCAGAATAATATACTTTGATACATTATCTTAACTTCATATTGAATAATATTTTGACACAATAAATTAAATTGCCCAAGCAGTCAGATTTGTTTGTATTCTTTACCAGTCCTAATAGGTAATTACTGAGTTTTAGAAAATTTGAATTATAAGAATTTTATTTTAGTGAGCTTGGTGAGATAAAAATAATTTATAGTACTTCATTTCCATTTTAAATGAACATATATTTCACATTACAGCAAAATAGCTTCAGGGTGTACTGTTCATTTTCACAGAGAAATTAATATACTCATATCTCATTTATAAATCTTCTCTAGTACATTAATGACTCACCCTCCATTGTGCCTTTTTGCCAGAGATAAAAGTATTCTATTCCTCCCTTCTTCTACCCCTCAATTCTCATGAAATAAACTGCCACCAAAATACCAGTATAATATTTTGTAGAAAATCTAAAATTTCAATGATCCAAAACACTACAAGTGACAAACACCAAAAACCAAAAGAAAACAAAAAATATCTTTGCTACAGAGATTAGCTTCAGAGAAGACAAATGTTGAAAGGCATCTGCTAACTGAAATTTTTAATTTGATGGAATTTGTTGTAACTCTGTCAGTAAAGCACAATTGCTGTACACCATCTGTCGAAGCTTTGAAATCTCCTTGCTTATGCAGAATCAATGTAATGATCAAATCTATTAAAATGGAATACTACTTTTTGCTAACTTTATTTTTTCCAGTTCTTTTCTAATGCTTTCAGAATCATTAAAAGATGAGTTGGCAAGGAAAAACACAATCTCAAAAGTCAAAGGGATAACAACAAACCTAATTTAAAAAATGGGAAAAGGACTTAAATAGACATTTCTCCAAAGAAGGTATACAAATAGTCACTAAGCACATGAAACGATGGCGAGCACATTATTTTCTAGGGAAGTGCAAGTCAAAACCACAAGGATATACCACTTCAAACCCATTAGGATGACTAGTAGAACACACACACACACACACACACACACACACACAAAACAACCAAAAAAGAGAGTAAGCATTGACAAGGATGTGGAGAAATTGGAAACCTTGAGCACTCTGGTAGGAAGGTAAAACAGTGAAGCTCCTACGGAAAACCATATGGCAATTACTCAAAAAAATAAAAATAGAATTATGGCGTGATCCAACAGTTCCACTTGTGGGTATATACCTACAGAACTGAAAGCAGGGACTCCAACAGACATTTGTATGCTGATGTTCACGGCAGCTTTATTCACAATAGTCAAAAACATGGGAGTAACTCAAGTGCCCAATGATGGATGAACAAAACGTAGTGTACATGTACAAAGGAATGTTATACAGACTTAAAAAGGAAGGGAATTCTGTCACATGCTTAAACACAGAAGAGCCTCAGGGTTATAATGCTAAATGAAATAACCTAGTCATAACAGAACAAATCTGCATGACTTATTACACTGGCATGACTTACCTAAAGTAGTCAGATTCATACAGACAGAAAATAGATATTGTTTGCCAGGAGCTGAAGGGGGGAATGGGAAGTTATTATTTAATGGGTGTGGAGTCTTAGTTTAGAAAGATGAAAAAAGCTCTGGAAACAGATGGTTGTGATGCTCGCACAATAGTGAGAATGTACTTAATGCCACTGCACTGGACACTTAAAAATGGTTATATTTGCCCAGACTGCATGGCTCTGTCATTTGGAGCATTGCTCCATGCTCCAAAGGGTTGCTGATTTGATTCCCTGTCAAGGCACGTTGCCAGGTTTGGGTTTGATTCCCTGGTAGGAATACATACAGTAGGAGGCAGCCAATCTATGTTTCTCTCTCTCTCTCACCCTTCTTCTCTCTCTAAAATCAATAAAAAACATTTCCTTGGGTGGGGATTTTAAAAAATTGTTATATTTTACCACAATGAAAAAGAGTCCAAGGGACCCAGAGGAGAAGTCAGATAACTTGAAGGACCTAATTAATGGCTTAAACTTGATCCAAATTAGTTGAATTCTGCATAAGCACCTCATCAGAGCTTTCCTTCCAATCAAGATTAAAATAGGATGGAATTCCCCAAATATGGAATGGAGGTCAGATAGTATATAAACAAAAAATCAAATAACAATAAGGAAATAGTAAATAAACTATGTTTGAACCACACAAAGAAATATTAAGCAACCATTAAAATACTTTTGATTTAGTGCTTAATAACACAGACTAAATACTTGATTTAAAGTAATATAGAAATGCATATGTAATATGATGTCAATTACTTCTTCCTATATACACATATATATGAAAAATAATATATCTATGTACATACATGTGTGTGGCTGGACAAGGACTCGGAGCTCCTCGGCAGCCCTATGTCCTTCCCCATCCCCACGCCTGGTCAGAAGGGGAGCTGAAATCACACCATGAGAGTGATTCAGTGTTAGAGACAGAAATGATTTCTACTAGATATCCACACTGGAGGATCTGAAAGACCCATGTCCAAGATCCCTGATTGCCATTCTGGAATGGATCAAAGGAGAACAGATTTCCCAGTTTTAAACTAAAGTGGTTCCCTGGAACGTACATACTTGGGTTGGTTTATTCAGGTAGTCAGAGAAAGCTTTCTTGAGGAGGTAGCAACAAAGGTAAGGTCCGAGTGACACAGAGGAGTTAATGCGTAGAAAAATGGGAGGCTCAGTAGGACTTCCCAGAGAGAGGGAACATCCAGGGCCCAGAACCAAGAACAAGAGGAAGCAGGGTACTTTCAAGGGACTGAAAGTTCCTTGAAATGGCGAGCATGCAGCGTGAACCTAGAAATATAAGCAGGGCCAAGGCAGGGCCTTTCCAGTCATCTTTTTGAAGTCATTGTAAGATTTTGTTGTTGTTTTTCCTCTAAAAGCAAGGAGAATCACCGAATGGTTGTAGTGTGCCTGGGTGGGGAGCCCTGGGGGACATGATAAAATTTGCTTAATGCAAAAATCACTCTGTCTGCAATATGGAGAATAGATTGTTAAGATTCAAAGTGGAAAGGGTACTAGTTAAAAGGTGTAAGTGATAAATTTGATATTGTTAGTAGAAAAGAAGGAGAGGGAGACTGGCTGTTGTGGCTCAGTGGATTGAGTGGTGGCCTACAAAATAAAGGGTCACCAGTTCGATTCCCAGTCAGGACACATGCCTGGGGTGCAGGTCAGGTCCCCAGTTTGGGGCACAAGAGGGTCAACCAAACATTGATATTTCTCTCCCTCTCTTCCTCTCTCTAAAAAATAAATAATTAATTAAATAAATCTTTTTAAAAAGGAAAAGAAGGAGAGGGAGTTAGAAAAGATAACACCTTGGTCTTTAGCTGGCACAGCATGATGGATGTTGGGGTCATTACTGATGTAGGGAACACACCATAGGGTAGTTTAGTTTGGAATATGGTGATTTTTATGAACTACAAACTAAGTTTGAGATAAGTTCATTTTAAGTGCCTTTATTTGTATTAGGTATATGCAAATAAAGATGGTAAATAGTTTATACATCATTTTAGAGCTCAGAAGAGATATATATATCATGTTTAGGCTTATCTGGGAAGAGGTGGTAAAAATCAAAGCACCTAATGAGAGGTTATAGGTAAAAGAAAAGTGAACTTGGCATTGAGTTTCATAAAGATCTTTTAAGAGAGAAAAGAAGGGTTAGTAAGAGAAGTAGGAAATTAAAATAAACAGAACTATGCTGTGTCACAAAAGTCAAGAGGAGAAAGAGCATTTCAGGAGGGAAGGCAGAGACCGTAGTGTTGAGCAACGAAGTGAGGTGAGGACTGAAAAGACTTTGGTATTGTGAGAGTCATGGGTGACTTGATCAGGGGTTGTTTTGGTCAAGGGTTAAAGATGTAAGATTAGAATGGGCTGAAATTTCACTAGGCTTTGCAATGAGAGGAAAGAGACAAAGAGAGAATAGATGTAGTTTTAATAAAGGAACAGAATTTTTTGTTTATTTTATAATTGGGGAATCTCGTACACTTAAAAGCAGATGGGAAGAATCCCATTGAGAGAGATTATAGGTGTGCAAGAGCAAGCATACCAGATTAGGTAAGAGTTCTGAAAACTAAGAGAGGGTGGGTTCCAAGCAAAGGCAAAGGAATTGGTCTCAGAAAAGGAAAAGAACACCTCTTGTGTAGTGAGATGGAGAGAGGATAGCATAGGAGGCCAGAGAGCGTAACAAGTTTGAGTTTGGGAAGCTGACAAAACCCATTTATGTCCTGTGGCTTCCATTTTCCAAGAGTAACAGGCTAAGTTTTGTGTTAGTTATGAAGAAAAAGGTAGTAAGTATGCTTGGAAGTTTGAAACATGTGAAATTCATTTAAAGTGGCTGTTGAGAATGACAGAGAGGACATTGACCAGGAAAATGCAGTTAAGACTTTCAAATAGTGTTGAAGGCCTGTTTGAAACCAGTGATTATAAATTTAGGGAGGAACCAATCTTTCCTCTCTTGGGGATCTCCAACATCCCTGGGCTGCATGGATGTAAGCAAAGGAGAGAGGATTTCTGAGTTCATTCAGGGTTTGGCATTTTACCAGGTAGATGAGAAGAAAAGATAAAGGGCCAGAGAATTTAAGATATCGACATGAGTGTTATTAAAATAATGAAGCACAGCCAGTATCAGCATGTTACGCCACATGACCCAGAAGGTGCCTGATCTCCAAAGCTAAAATAATAAAACAGGCAATTCAACCTGCAAAAGCAGAAGAAAGTAAGAGGTCAATGGAGGGGAAGTGCCAAATTAACCCTCAAAAGTTAGAGAACATGTATGTCAAAATATTGTGATTGAAATTGAAATCTAAAATGATTTATTAAAAGACATTACATGTAAAAGCTGACAGAACAGATGAAACAAAATTGGCAAAATATTGATAACAGTTGCAGCTGGAGGATGAATGCATTGGGTTTCACTATATTGGAAAAGAACTTAGAAAAAACAGAGACAGTGGAAGGAGCAAATAAAAACTTCCAAAAAATTACAGCTAATATTGCATTCACAAAATAAGAATGGGAACCAGAAAGAAAGAAAAAAAAAGACTGTGTTAGGAGGTCCAATATATCAATTACTGCAGTTCAAAGAGGAGAATGGAGAAAGTAGAGGGGGAGGTAAGCAACAAAGAAATAATTCCAAAAAAAAATTTCCCAGGATGGAAGCACATGAATTAAAGAGCCAAAAGATCATGAAGCACAGTGATCAAAGACCCCACCAATGTACATCCTGGGGAGTTTTGAGACACTGGAAACAAAGAGAAGAGCCATTTGATGTAACCACCTTTTTCTCAGTCTCTTACCTTCATCGTGTCCTCTCTTCTCTCAGCTTAAACTCAAGTATCAATGATTCTAATTAATTCCTTGCATAGAATCTCCACTTCTTTCCCCCTCTTGTGCTTTCTCATCTGTTCTGAGCAAAATGATAACCCTGGTTAAATTAAAATTTCCTTCCCCTCCATTTCTGCAGCATTGCAGCTGGGAAAAAAAAAAAAAAAAAGATGGGAAAACAAACAGTCATGTTGATTGGTGTCATTTCAAATTCATGATCATTAACCTCAAGTGGGTTCTTACTGCTGCCCAGCAATCAGATGATACTACCCTCATGCATTCACTTTCCTGCTTTCCTAGACCACTATTGGATACTTGCATCTCTCCCCTGCATCCTCCAACACCTGCTCCCCCACTCATTCTCAACCATCACTCTTGCTCTCTATACTGCTGAGTATAGAGAGCAAGTATACCACCACATCCTCCTATGTCTACGCTCACACGTTCTACATTCTCTCCTGTCCCTGGGGATGAACTTGCCAAGCTCCCTCTAAGGCCATTCCTTTTGCTTGAGAACTAGATCCAACCCCTCTTAGCTGCACTGTTCTAGCCACTCTCCAGTCTCTACCACACTTCCAAGTTTCCCTTTTAGGCCATAGTATTCCCAACAGCACACAACCTACTGTTATTTTCACACCTTTAAAAAGAAACTCTTTGGACTTCATATATTGGTCAAATTTTTGTTATAATAAAGCTGTTTAAAAAATTTGTCTGTACTCACTGTCTACAAATTAGTTTCTCCCATGCTCACTTGAAGCAAATAGGTTCACCCCCAACATGCCACTAGGATCATTAATTTACAATTGCCTCTATGTTGCTAAATATAATGATCAATTCTCATCTAACTTGACCCATGGAAATACCTAATACAATTGCTCACTCCTTCTTCCTTGGTATACAAGTTTGTCACTTGTCTTCTACCATCACACTCTCCTGGTTGTGATCCTACCTCACCAACCATTTATGAGTTTCTTTTACTCTTTTTTTTTTTCATGACTTTGACCTGTAATTGTTGGAGGGCTCTACATCTAAAGGCACCTTGGGCCTCTTTCCTTTTCTAGCTACGCTCGCTTCCCTGGTTACCTCAGCTGGCCTCCTGACTTTAAATGCTACCTATTGCTCACCACTCCCAGATTTGTATCTCCAGCCCTGAAGTCCATATCAATCTATCAAACTCCTTTCTTAAGTTATCTGCCCAAATTTAGAATAAGTTCTCTAATGTAGCACATCTAAAATTAAGCTTTTAATCTTCCTGTCAAAATTGTTCCACTTCTAATCTTGCCTGTGTCTGCTAAAGGCAAACCCATACTTTTCAGTTGCACAGACCAAAGGACATGTACACTTGGTGCAGATGTAATAGGCTCTGTCTTCCAGAGATGCAGATTCAAGTATATCTTACCACTTCCATGCCACCACTCTGGTCCAAGTCGCCATAATTTTGTCACCATAATCTCTTGCTTAGATTATTAAAATAACTCCCTAAGTGATTTCCCTTTCTCTTCCCTTGCTTCCCTTCAGTCTATTCTCTAAACAGCCATCAAAATGATAATATTACAACAAAAGTCAGATAGTATCACTCTTCTTCCCCAAATCCTCCAGTGAGTTTCTATCTCAGTCAGAGTAAAAGCAAAGCTATGACTGTAACCTTCAAGATCCTTCACAATTTGGTCCCTTTATCTCTCTTAACTCACCTCCTACTTTTTCCCATTCAATCAAATCCACTGCAGCTACACTGGCCTCCCTGCCGTCTTTCCACGAACCAGGCACCACTCTGCTATGTGGGTAACTCTTATTCAATCAAAGAAGAAGACCCACTAGAATATGGGATTTGTTTTAGAAATTTGACCTTATGCAGTTGAGGTCCCTGAGTAAACTGTTTACAATCATTTGTTGCTTCTGTTGCTAGTTCTCAAGTCAGCAAGGCAGAAAGTTGGGAAGAAAAGACAGAAATATAGTGGGATGGACTAAGTGCAATATGGGACCCTTGAGGATGATCTGGAACCAATGATGAACTCAAGCCCATTCATCTCTCTCCAGATCCTGACCTGTCTCTCAACAGCTCCATACTCCAGCTTCAATACTGTAAGTGACCTGCAGAATTTAGTGCTTTTTCTATAGAGCTAAACATGCACCTGGTCCAGGAGTTGGAGAAACTGAAGGAGGACATTCAGCAGGATTCAGAAGAGTGGTGGTCCTATTCATTGCCTGTGCCAACAAAGTTGAGCCAGCAGATCTGTGGCCATGGCATGAGCTGCAACAGCACCTGACTGACCTTAAGTCACCTAAATGATTTTTAGGTGCCTGAGTGCTAAGATTAATTTTTTCTACAAATACAATTTTTCTTCTCCTCTGTTGATATACTTGATATCAAATCTCAACTCTTACAGCTTGGTCATCTGGTAAGAGTGAAGAGTATTTCTTAGTTTGAAGTATGTGCACAATGTTATTTAAATGAGGCTACATAAGGCGATAGAAAGAATATAAATGATGAAGCCAAGCATATTAGTACATTATGTCCAAAGCTTAAATGGAAATTAAAATAAATGACTCTTTATTAAAGGTGCAATGTAACACTTAAATTTTCTCATGAGCCTTCTTGTGTGTTTTGTGTTTATATATGTAATTTTAAATGCAAAATAAATGCAATTGAATCAGTAAACTTTTAAGTGCTGTATTAC
The DNA here is from genome assembly GCA_004027475.1 of Anoura caudifer. Classification (NCBI taxonomy): domain Eukaryota; kingdom Metazoa; phylum Chordata; class Mammalia; order Chiroptera; family Phyllostomidae; genus Anoura; species Anoura caudifer. Next base: position 18,905 of record PVKU01012819.1, on the reverse strand, counting down.
CTGCAAGACCCTTTACTGGGTTTTAGGGGTTACTTCAAGAAAAATATTTTTTTACTCTCAATCTATTTAGTTGGATGTGGGATACAGCAGGGATCACAAACTGTTTTCCCAAATCAAGAACCTTGGGAGTGATATTACCCAGCCTCCCTTGAAGGTAGGGTTGGCCACTGTGATAAAAGTGAGAGTTTTGAGTTGAGCTTCTAAGAAACCCCTTTCCACCTCCTCTTCTGCTTTTTCTTGGCTAGAACTGACTAGCTTGACTGGCGCTCCAGCTGTAATCTTGGACCATGAAATGACCTTGATGTTGGAAGCCACTCACTAAGTATGACAGAGCAGAAAGACATTGTTTCTCCATATTTCAACAGAGGCCATTGTGCATGCCTCATACTGTCCTAGAATTGCTTGTTTAATTCTGTTTTTCTCTCTAGACACCAAGTTTATAAATATAAGACCCATCTGGATTTTATTTATTTTGTTATCCCAAGTACCTAGCACATGCTTCTAGACAGTTGTACACACTGTATACTTCTGTGTTGTGAATGAGTAGATCAATTTCAATAGTATGTCATGTTTCTTCTTGATCAAACCAGACAGATTTGTCTATATTTTAGACAATTATTGAATGCAGTTGACTAGCTGGCTACTTTAGATAACATGCCATATTTTTACCACAACAGATTTTAAAAAAAGATTTTTCTCCCCTATTGTCAGCCATTGTTTCGGCTCTGAGTAGGATAGAAGTACACCCCACCGTCTTTTCCGGATTCTTATTCTTAGACAATAGCTTCCTACAGTATTTTAATTTACCCCAGTCTGTTTCCCCGCTAAAGGTCTGTCTGCACACAGAAATCTACTGCTAATGAAGGGTGGGAAGGGTTGAATCAAAGTGTTGTTTTAAACTTGTTAGTTATTGGTGGCTTGACTCTCTTGTGATCTTTTTAAAAATAGTAATTTGAAATAAATTTTCTCGTAAAGTCAATTTGGTCCAGCATCTGTAACACACCAGGGCAACTTATGTAGCACGCTCTCCAGTAGGCTGCCTGTGTCCAGCGTCTCTCACCAAGTGTGGGATCTCCCGCGCACCTGCGCTTGCGTTCAACCTCAGGTTTTTGTGGATTTTTAAGCATTAACAGTTTAGGTGGTATTGATGATGTAAACAACTGGCAAGGCATGTGCGACTGCATTAAAACGTTTCGGGAAACCCTTGGTTAAACAGAGCGAATGGATTCTCATTTAGGCCAGGGGCAGCTGAGTGCGGGTCAGAGAGGTGCCTACAGCGCGTCTGTGCTAACCCAACACAGCTGCTGAAGCGCGCGCACGCGGAAGGCTGGTCGCAGAGCTGTGCAGCGCGGTAACCGGTTGCTGGCCGCGGTGCTGAACACGCTCCCCGTCTGCTCCCAGGTTGACCTGCAGAAAGAAGCCTGGCAGGCTGGTGAAGTTCGCCAGCAGCCGCCAGTCTCAGATCTTCAACTGTTGACTCCTGGTTCCCGGCAGGGGTTGCACAGGCTGCAGCCAGGGGAGTCACCTGGAGGGTGTAGGGGGGCTTTCGACCAACTCCCACCGGGCGCAGCTCCTGCCCTTCAACAGCAGCCCCAATTACAGCAACTCAGCCTATATTTATCCTCACGCCATCCTCTAAACGTAAAAAGGCTGATAATTTTGCCCAAGTCAGCACAACTACCCAATGGCTGATCTCCCTCAATCATGCCTCGAAAATGTTTACTGTGTACCCTTGACGTGTCAGTCTCACAGCCGCTGTTCCTCCTCCTTTGCCGGCTCCACCCTCCTCCCGCCACGCTCCTTTCCTTTTGCCCCTCTTCCTCCCCCGAGGTTTGCGTCAGGCAAAAATAACCTACACAACCTTTTTCCTATCGCCGCAGAGTTGCGGGACTGACTGTAGGAAGGGCTGGGATTCAGAAGTTAGGCAGGCACACAGCTTGCACTCTCGCGCTCAACAATCCAAACCGGGTGGGAGATCCCAGAGTCCCTAACTCGCTGTGTGACCTTGAACAAGTGGCAACTGGTCTCTGAACCTGTTTTGCCCCTAACACGACAATAGCTTCTAGAACTGCGTGAGGCTCTTAGGTGCGCACGGGTCCCCTATCCGGTTGGAACACCAACACTAGGTCCCCCCCCCTTTTTTTTAAATTCGCTACCCCCCATTTTCCAGGCTCAGTTTGGGCAGGCTTGCTTCTTCCTCCCACCAAGTCTATAGCCAACTCTACCCCTAGTTGAGGGAGAATGCAGGTCTCGGCTACTGGAGGCGTTGTGTCCGCTGCCCCCACCGTCCCCGCCCCCGCCCCCTCGGGGTGTGACCAGCCCTTCTGAGCCACACTAACCAGGCAGCGGGCAAAGCCCTGGAGAGAGCTCCTTGCGCTCCCGTTTGGCAGTGCATGGTCTCCGAGGTCCCCGCGCCCGGAGGCAAGTGCGAGATGCAGCTGGAGCAGGAACGCGAAGGCAAGCCAGGGCTAACGGGGCTGCCTCGGTGACAGGTACGTGTGTGAAGGCCGGCCAGATGCTGGGCGCGGAGAGAGAGACTTTGGGGGAGAGGATGGAGGAAAGGGGAAGCTCCAGAAAGAGCGGTGGGTCACGCTCTGTTCTCACCACGGGTGTGTGTGCGCGCGCGTGTGTGTGTCCAAGCCTCCCTCTCCCTGTGCCTCCCCGCCCTTGGCTCCCAATGTCACCTTCTACCTCCCCTTCTGCTTCTCACTTCCCTCTTTTTCCTCACCAAGCTTTCCTGCGCACCCGCTCCTCCCTGGCACTCTCTGGCGCCTAAGGCGACCTTCTCCCGGACCAGCGCAGTGCGGCTTCTCGCATCCCAGAGTCAGTTAAGTGGAGCCCGGGGCATGTGGAACGCGACGCCGATGGAGGAGCCGGGGCCCAACCTGACGCTGCCAGACCTGGGCTGGGATGCTCCCCCCGACAACGACTCGCTGGCGGATGAGCTGCTGCCGCTCTTCCCTGCGCCGCTGTTGGCCGGCGTCACCGCCACCTGCGTGGCGCTCTTCGTGGTGGGCGTCGCGGGCAACCTGCTTACCATGCTGGTGGTGTCACGCTTCCGCGAGCTGCGCACCACCACCAACCTCTACCTGTCCAGCATGGCCTTCTCCGACCTACTCATCTTCCTCTGCATGCCCCTGGACCTCGTCCGCCTCTGGCAGTACCGGCCCTGGAACTTCGGCGACCTGCTCTGCAAACTCTTCCAGTTCGTCAGCGAGTGCTGCACCTACGCCACGGTGCTCACCATCACCGCGCTGAGCGTCGAGCGCTACTTCGCCATCTGCTTCCCGCTGCGGGCCAAGGTGGTGGTCACCAAAGGCCGGGTGAAGCTTGTCATCCTGGTCATCTGGGCCGTGGCCTTCTGCAGCGCCGGGCCCATCTTCGTGCTGGTGGGCGTGGAGCACGAGAACGGCACCGACCCTCGGGACACCAGCGAGTGCCGTGCCACCGAGTTCGCCGTGAATTCCGGGCTGCTCACCGTCATGGTGTGGGTGTCCAGCGTCTTCTTTTTCCTGCCCGTCTTCTGCCTCACTGTGCTCTACAGCCTCATCGGCAGGAAGCTGTGGCGCAGGGGGCGCGGCGAGGCCGCGGTGGCCGCCTCGCTCAGGGACCAGAACCACAGGCAGACCGTGAAGATGCTGGGTGGGTCTCCGCGCGCCTCCGGCTCTCTCTCCCGCGTGCCTTGCTCTCCCCACGCGCCTTCTCCCCGAGTCTCTGCCGCTCTCTCCTGTTTCCCTCCGTCTCTGTCTCTGTGTCTTCAATTCTTCCTTCCCTCCTGTTTCTGTCTTCAGCTCCTTTGGTTTCCTAGATTTTCTGTCCGGTGTGAGGACAGAGAGGCCTAGAGAGGCGTCCCGTCTCTCTCTAGGATTAGAAAAAACAAAAAAACAAAACCCACAACTTTTTTGCTCCTGTTTTTATCTGTTTCTCTTTCCCTTCCTTTCTCCTTCCCTCTCCCTCCCTCCCTCCCTCCCTCCCTTCCTCCCTCTTTTCTGCCCCCCTCCCAACTTGGGCACAGTCTGGACTCTCTTTAGGTCTCTACCTCTTTGTGTCTCTTTCTTCCTGGCTTTCCTTTCTCTCTCTCGTGGACAAATGTCCCACTTATGCATTTCCCTAAAGTGAGTTTTTTATACCAGCCCAGAAACTTTGCTTCAAAACTGAGATACTTTATAAAAGTCCTTTGTGATCTTTAAATGTTAAAGGTGAGGTTAAGCTTCCTGCCTCTGAGAAAATTTGTGGATATCTAAGTTACACTAAGAAAAGTAGGCATTAAAATCAGGGAAGTATTTAGTGGTAAATTTAACCAAAGATACAATCAATTTGGATAATTCTGTCAGAGATGATTCATTTTTCTTTCAGTATTGTGATTTGCTTTGAGCCCTGCATTTTTTTTTTTTTTTTGAATCAAATAATCAAATCAATTCTGTTTACCTTTCTGATGTTTGCACAGCTTTGTGAGGAAGTCAGTGACAAATCAGTTCTGGAGTCTCCATTTCCTTTCATGATTTCCTGTCTTTCCAGGTAGAAAAGTCCATCACCTGGGATAAGCTAGGACTGGCAGGTTTCTAACATGAGAAAGAGGGACCGTGTGGAAGCAGACAGAACTTGCTGTCCCTCCACAAATGGTCCTTCAGGGGACATTTGGGTGCAGTGTCATGGCTGGAGTCTGCTGTATAAATTCAGCTTCTTTAAGTGTATGTGTTTGGTACAAGTGAAGTAATAAAGACTGTCCTCACACACAAACAAATATTAATTCTACTTGCTTTTTCAGAACTAGAGTCTACATGCTTAATTATTTGGACATTATACTCAATACAGAGTGGGGCAAAAGTAGGTTTACAGTTGTGAGTACACCAGTTTATTCTTGTATGATTGTTTATTAATTATTGTATTATTCATACAAACAACCATAAGCCTACTTTTGCTTCACCTGTATTTTTTACTTACAGAGCGGGCAAATTAGGCTTACAATTATAGTGTAAATAATATAATAATTAATAAATAATACAAAAATTTACTTTCATGTACTCACAACTGTAAACCTACTTTTGCCCACCTTTGTATTGGTCATTTTACAATTCTTGGGCTCTTGTATATTAACGTTACCATTTATTCAAAGAACACCCCACACCGTCATTTTCTAGACCAGTAGTTCTCACAACATGGCCAGCAGAGTGCGAATGTGCTAGGGATCTCCAAGGATGCTGATTCTCATGTGGCTGCTGTGACAATCAGGTGCTACTGTGCAACTTAATTTTGAGCATAAGTTTAATAATTTACTTCAATTTGCTTTTAAGCCAATAATTATCCTGGCTAGTGTCTCAACACCAATGACACTATTTGCCTTGACCATTTGGAGGGAATCACTAAAGTAGTAAAAAGACTGAAATATTTCTGTCCTTTTTCCTCTGATTTCTGAATTCTGAAACCTTAATCTAGAAATGCAAAGATCTTTAAAAAATGGGCAACATGAAGGCTTGGATGGATGATAATTAATGGATGATAATCTGTTGATTTTATGGGCTTTTATACCTTACTGATATCTACTGTAGGATGCATCTCAGTGGTTCTGAGTCCTGACTGTATGTTCAGTCCTCTGTGAAATTTAAAAAAGAAAAATAAGAAAAGAAAAAAACAGGTGTCCTGGTCTCCTAACTAGAGATTTTAATTTAATGAGTCTGTGTCACATCCGAGGACTCTGCGCCCCAGGGAGCTCTGATCCACAGCTACAGCTGAGTGTAGCCACTTCCCCTCGCAGGTGTTGTTCGTGTCTAACGCATATAAAGTGGTGAACTACTGTGAACAACTGGTCTAATCAATTGAGGCAATATGTCAAACCAATCACAAAATCACTCAAAAAGTTGTTAATAGGAATGACTGGGAAGCTCAGTAAAAATGGTTGAATTGTTGTTCCAGACATATTTTCAATCTTGGTGAAAACATAGGAATGAGAAAGAGAAGAACATAATGTTTCTCTGAAGTCAGTGGCCACACCATATAGAATCAAATCAAAACTATGCCTTCCAAACGAAACATGATATTCTAGGACATTTCTTGAACTGATGCTCACTCTCCCATTGTTCTTTTAGCTGTCGTGGTGTTTGCTTTCATCCTCTGCTGGCTGCCCTTCCACGTAGGGCGATACCTATTTTCCAAGTCTTTCGAGCCCGGCTCCCTGGAGATTGCTCAGATCAGCCAGTACTGCAATCTGGTGTCCTTTGTCCTCTTCTACCTCAGCGCTGCCATCAACCCCATCCTGTACAACATCATGTCCAAGAAGTACCGAGTGGCGGTGTTCAGACTTCTGGGATTCGAACCCTTCTCCCAGAGGAAGCTCTCCACCCTGAAGGATGAAAGTTCTCGAGCCTGGACAGAATCTAGTATTAACACAAGACCAAGCACATCGCTGAGCAAAGTCATCGCTTATTATTCCACACTGGAAGCCACGGCACAGCAGAACTTGGGAGGAAGTTGAAGGTTAATTGTGGAATTTGGGACAGATAGGTCTGGAAACAGTTGAGGGTAAAAAAATGATAGAATTTGTAGTGTGTGAGAAGTTTAATTTGATTGCCACACTCATCAGTGCTCTCACGCACGATGTCTGCATATTCACCTCCTGTGATATTGCATTCTGCTGTGGGTGCTAGCAAGGGCTTAGCAATTTGGAGAAAGGAGAAGGTGCAGGGAAGGCAAGTAGCGCACTTCTTACTGGATAAATACGTAATCTGATTTACTTTTTCATAATAATAAAAATGTGATGGAAAGAGTGACATTAAAATAAAAAATTTAAAACATGACTTTAAAAATAGTGAATTTCATATAATCTAGATCAGCGCTGTCCACACAAAATATAATGCAAGGTACTAAAGTCATCAACATAAAAATTATTAATGATAATTTTACATTTTTTAATACAAAGTTTTGGAAATCTGGTTTTTTTTTTTGCATTTACAGTGCACCTTAATTTGGACAGTAAAGTTTCACCAATACTTGCTGTATTTAGATTTCATAAAATTTGCAGGTAAAAAAGTAGATTCATAAACCCAAGTTGTTCAAACACATGTAAAAGTTTTCCAGTAACTAAAACTATTATAATTTTGAATATAAAATTAATTAAAATGAAAAATTCAATTTTCAAGTATTCGAGAGCCAAATGTGGCAAGTCATTACTATATTGCCTAGTTCAGCTCTAGAGTATATGTAAAATTATTGTTAATGTTATAAAATGCTTAAAAATTAATGCTCATTTCCTGAAATGTTTTAATTACAAAATAAGTGTCACAGAGTTTTGGCATGATGATTCCCCAAAATCATACCCGAATGCCCTACTCCTGCTTAGGAGGAAATAAATATGAAATCAAAGATGTATTTTTAAATTAGGTTAAATTATATGTGATAGTATTCAGGAAATGAAACTTAATAAAAATTATAGAAAATCATAAACTGCCTTATTTGGCTTAACAAAAATACTTAAGCCAACAATAAGGCTTTGATTTGTGAATAAAGGAATACTTTATAACTTACTGAGGAAAGCCTACAGGACCTTAATGAACATTAAAATTTTTCACATGGTGAAAAATTCAGAATCTCTTAAATGCTACTGCTTAGTGATATCTTTTAATCTGATAGCTATTCATTTTGAAATGCATATACCATGTTCTGAATCCAAATTAGTTTTGCTTTTCACATCCTACTGCTTATCTGATAGATATGTTTACTTAGATTTCTAGTGTCTTCTTAATCATAATGATGAATCATTACATACCTTCAACTAAATATTGCATATTTTGGTTATAAATCTAAAGTTTCTTGCATAGTCAACTCTGTATATTAAATATATTATTCCAAAAATGACTTTTTCATAGTCCTGTGCAATACTAAGTCATATAAGCAATTCCTACATGAAATTATTGGTTCAACTATGAAACTGATTGAACCATTTAGAGAAATTACAGCCACGATTGATTTCCCCCCACCAAAAGCAAAGATATTATGCTAAAATTATTGATTTACTTTATTTTAGAAACATGAAAACATAATCATGAATAGAATGGTTTCTTTGGAGAAATATTTCCCAAATCTATTCTGACACTAAAACTGCTCAATTTACTCTAAATGTGCAACCTCAGTAAATGGGTTATTCTGTTAATTCTTGGGAGTACATCAATGTGTTTTTTAAATGCACTGACTTATTGATGCCCCGACAGGAGTGGCCCATTTGGTTGGAGCATCTCATAACTGAAAGGTTTTCGGTTAAATTCTGGGTCAAGGCACTTGCTAAGGTTGCAGCTGCAATCCCCAGTCCGGGTGGGAATTATTCCTGGTCCCTGCATGTTTGAGAGGCAACCAATTGATGCTTCTCCCTCACATTGATGCTTCTCTCTCTCCTTTTCCCCCTCTCCTTCTCTCTCTCTGACAGCAATGGAAACAAATGTCCTCAGGTGAGGATAACAAAAAAAATTTTAAGTACACTGATTTATTTAAGCCTATAAGATACTAATTACATAATTCAGCATTATTCTCCTAAATAGAGTCCAGTAAATTTTAAAGAGGTAATTCAGCCTCCTGAAATCTTAAAGTTTTTGTCTATAAATATATTCTACATGAGAGAAAACAAACAAAAAAGGCTTGACTTCTATCACACAGTTAATTGCCTTGGAGGAAAAAACCCTAACTTTTAATTAGTTGCTTACCTGTTGAATAGTCCCCCCGTCTTGTGGGTTCACAGAGAATAGTTCACAAAGCAAGGGTCACTGCTGTCCCCTACTGATGATGTTCATCTGGGCCTCAGATGTGTCTAGAGAAAGGGGTTTTTAATTTGTCTTATTATATCATAGCATTTTTATTGTTTGTAACTTCTTTGTATCATCATACTTTATAAATTGTTTAAGACTCAGGGAAAGAGGGAATTTACACTGAGCAAAATTGTTTCTAGAAGTCCATTATTTCATAGACATTTAGTATGTACCTGGTATATTCTAAGCTCTAGAGATTAAAAAACCAAGGAGCTTATCCTTAATGAGCTATTCATTTGTGCATTATGTTGTAGGAGAAAACTAATACATATACTAAATTTTGACGTAGACAGTTCCAGTTGACACTGGATCGAACAGTTCTCCGGTATTTCAGGGGGTTGTTCATATACCTTATTATGCATTTGGTTCAAAATAAAGTTTGAATGGGTTGTTCCTACACAAAGCAGTCGGATTCGTACAGATGCAGCTAATGCGTCTGCTAGTGGTAATGGCACTCACAGCATTCTTCATTCGTGTAAGGAAAGTAAAGGGCTTGGTTTCATTGTTAACGCTTCCATTTTCCTGGTTATCCAGCAGTGGGGCTTCTGTCATTGCACCTCACACTGCATTGCAAAATCAGGGCTTGCATTATAGGAAGTGATGGTTATATGAGGAAGAACTTTTTAATAATTGCTTTAAAGAAAATGTTCATCACCATGAATTATTTAACATTGGCATTTTTGTGGCAATGAGATTTAGAAACATGTCTAGTGTCTGGCCAGGGCTGGAAATCATTCCTTTTCATTCTTTCTTTTTGCTTTTTAGGGTTTTTTCTTCAAGATTTTATTTATTTATTTTTAGAAAGGGGAGGAGAGGAAGAAAGAGAGGGAGAGAAACATCACTGTGGGGTTGCCTCTCACACGCCCCCTACTGGGGACCTGGCCTGCAACCCACACATGTACCCTGACTGGGAATCAAACCAGTGACCCTTTGGTTCCCAGGCAGGCACTCAGTCCACTGAGCCACACCAGCCAGGCCTAAGAAACCCTTTCTTTACAGTTAACATTTGTATTGCAGTGATGAAATTTGACTTGAAATTCCAGCTTGTTCTCTTTTATGCTTTTATTGAGAACTAGAAATCACTACAAACAATTTAAAATTATTAGCTCAGCATTGACACTTTTAGCATTTTTTCATTTATTCACATATTTGAACTTAACATTAAAAGAAGTTAGACTTTTGCAAGACTGGTGCCTTTTTACAAGACTAGTGAAAACACTTTCTTGTCTTTTAAAAAACAGCGTGCACATCTTTGAAATGTGACATACATATCACTGTGTCTATTGAATAGAGCTTTCTTCCACCAGAAATACTGTACCTAGTATAAGTAATGTCGTTACAAGGTAGAGATAATGTCACTCATGATTCATTATCTAATGATCCTCCTATGATTTCTTTACAGTTTAAATTGCAACATTAGCCAGGACATATACAATTGTAATTAACTAGGTGATTAGTGACTGGTATTAATTCAGGGAATTGATAACACAAATATTTTTTATCCAGAGAATGAACTGCAAGTCAAAATCAACAGAAAGTCATGTGCTGGTAACAGACACTAACTGCTTTAAGCTCATGCCTTTTATTTATTTGCATTAAATAACTCAGTCTTGTTAATTTGTGGCAATATTCTAAGTTTGATGCAGGTGAGGGAGAGAGTTTGGATGAGGTTTGTTTTGTGTTTTTTTTTTTTTTCTTTTGAATGCAAATTCTTGCACAGGGTTGGAAGGTTAACTATTTTGGTTTTTAAAAAAAGGTGTCATGCCTATGTCCCTCCCAATTTCATGGATGTCTGCTGGAAATCCAAAGAACATTTTATACTGCGACTCAGTGTATCCTTTGCTCAAGGGACTAACAGCTACTCTCAAAACTGGCAAACTATAGAAGCCCTCAAAATGTATGCCTCGTGTAAATCCACAAAAATGTTTACAAATGTCCTTTCCATAAGAACTTCTCTCTCCCCCACACCCCTCCAGGCCCGGAGGAAGTATTTGGGAAGAATCATTTGAAAGATTTTTCATGATTTTAACACGTTAAATCCGAATGTTTCTCTAGCTTAAACCACAAAGCTATTGACACTTTTCACTTTTAGCACTATAGGTTTAGCATAAGAGAGCATTGGCTCATGTAAATCTACCCAAACAGCATAGTCTCCTGCTTCCCTGACCCCCTGCATTTGAAGTCTGTACAGAAGTTACTGCTTAGTCAACTTGTGTTGTTACCATGTGTCATGAATATGACTAACAATATTTTGATATGTGGTTCTTTTTCTTAAGCTCTTTGTAAATGTCAAGGAGTTTACTATACCTGTCATGTGCCCATCCTAGGAAATCAGGCATGGTTGTCTTTCCCACATGTGTCCTTAACCAAACAATTGCTTAATAAATGTCTTTCTGAAGTCTGTGTCTGCTTTCTGCAACATACAGTTATAAATCTTGCTGTCCGGGATATTTTCTTCTATTCCTGTTTTAACCTCAGGTCTATTTAGTCCTTTTACTTTCTGACACACGTATTTTACAATGAGGTGTTTGTTGTTGTTTATTTTATTCCCCCTAGGGCTCTGATATTTGATAATTTGTTAAGCCATTTCTGGAAGTATTAGAAGCGTCAGGGGCCCTGTGGTGGGCTGTGATCCCCATGCTCCCCCCGCCTCTCGTCTTTCACAGCCTGCCACCCTCAGAGTCGATGGTGTTGTCCCCTCCATGGTGCCACACTAACGTGTGACCAAAAGTCCACAAGCTCTTAGAGTCATGGGAAGGATTCCTGTCCACCCTGCACTCAGCAGCCGCTCACTGAATATTGGTGGGACAAATGAAAGTTTGAAGCCTGGAATTATGTGCCACCTGGGCATTTGCTTCTGGACATGGACTCCAGGGATCAATAAAATTAAAGCCAAAATTGGAGGGCCACTAAAGGTGGCCTACTTTTACGTGTCAATTAAGAGACTCCCTATTATCACCATCATTTCAACTTAAAACGATCATTAAACTTGAAAGTGGAAAGGACATAATCTTAGAATAAAGGTGTCTATACACCCATGGTGTCTAAATTCAGTGTACTCTGCATACCACATAGTCATTGATGGATGCTGTTAACCTGAGTTCTTACAAGTTGCAAGTAGTACCTAAAAATGTGAACTTGGTAATAATCGGTAATACACTAAAGTGACCCAACGAAGGAAACCATGAGATTTGCCCCATCTGTGGAGGTCCTTTCCAGGATCTTTTGCCCCTGCCTGTGCACCTCTCCTGCAGTTCAGGGCCCCTCACGTTCTTCCAGGCCCATCCCTGTGGCAGACCCAGGGTCTGACTCAAGGTCAGAAGAGGAGGGGCCCGCAGGTCTTGGTGGGTCTCACATTCTGAGGTCACTGTAAAAAACACCAGTTGCTCTTTACTCATAACTCATCATCGTTTCCTCGTTTCAGGTCTAGGTATTTCCTTCTTAAGCATCTTTTCATAAACATCTTCGCTGTAAGCCTTCTCACTACAAACACTTCCACCACACAACTACTAATTGGCCCTACGGCAATTTTGCCGTAAAAGATAGAATAAGTGTTTGACGGTGCGGTTTACGCTGGCAGGTGTAATGTGTTTAAACCAGTTGTCGGTCTGTCTTTATTTCTCCACTAACGAAGTCTTTGGGCTCACATCCCAGTCCTGCTGCTGGAACTGGGTGGCTTCCGGCAAGTTTCTTTCCCGGATTTGGAGAGTAGCTTCACCCTTCTCTAGTTTAATGAGCTCTTTAGTGACTTGCCTTTATTGAGTCTTTCCAAAGAATTCATTGTAGTTTTCCAAGAAACAGTGATTCTGTTTTTGCAATCACATTTTATCAACTTAGGTAAATTTTAAGTAGTCATGATATCAAGTGCCAGTTGGCTTAGGCAGCTCAGGAGCAAATGGCTCGGTTGCTGGAGGGAAGCGCAGGGCTGTGCCAGGGTGTGCCCCCTAGCACATGCCCATCCGGGATCTGTGACAGGGAGTGGTGAGCCCTGGACCCCAGCAATCCGATTATGAACACTTCTAATCCCCATAGGAAAGCACTGGGAACATAGAGACTTCTTGGTTCCCTTTGAACTGAATACATCCAAGGAGATAACACTTTAAAGACTGTCTAGAGTCCCAGGGAGCCTAGGGAGCTTCCCGCTGTGGGTGAACTCTCATCATGTGGCACTGGCTCTTGGAAACATCAGCCTGAGAAAGGTCATCCAGGTGGCTCCACAGCCCCAGTTACTCCTGCTGTTTCTGCACTTGTGCTACGTATTTTTTTCTTTTCAAGGCTGTGTCATTTAATAAGGAAAGTGAGGTGGAGTTGTCAGACCTGCACTTGGTATTTCCAGCTTCTGCCAGGGTCTTGTGTAGCAGCACGCATGCTCAGCAAACAGCCGTGTCTCCTTAACCCGAAAGACAACCAGCTACAACCTGTCTCCATTCCCCAAAAAGCATGCAAAGCACTCACTGGCTGGAAAAAAAAAAAAACCAAAGTGGGCTCCGACACATGCTGCTAGGAACAGCCAACGCCTTCCCATCACAGGTGGGAAAACTAAACCGTTTTCCCCCAGTTGCACCGCAGCTCTCACTGCTGTCTTCAAGACGCATGAAGCCGCCAGGCTGCCAGGTGCAGGTCAGTGGGAAGTGGAGAAAACTGTAGATTAGGAACACTTGCAACAAATGCAGGACAGGGAGGCTGAGATTTCCTCCAGCAGAGAATAATCTGAACATTCTCATTACAATGGTAACAAGCTTTTCATTTTGCTCTAAATCTATTCAGGCTAGTAATTATTTTAAGAAGACTGTGCCCAAGCTGATAATTTTAACATATAGCATTGGAGAAGGTACATTTACATTTCAGTATGTGAAACACGGTTTTTCAATTAAATAATTGTTCTCCTCAATTAATTTTACTCATTCTGGATTCCGTAGTTTCTTGCACCTGCACGAAAAGTTCATGAAAGCTGTTTCTGTGTCAGCTTCACCATCAGAAGAAAATCTTGGCATCCAGATGAATGAGGCCAATTTTACACCAATGCACTCAGATACTTTAAATTAAAGATCAGTTAATCTCACTAATGGGCTGACTTTTTTTTTATTTACTTGATGTAATTGAAATAAAGCTTTTAGAAATCATTTTGCCAAAGTGAAGCATCTTACATTATTGAGAATGAGTGATTGTAACTTTGGTTAAAATGTTCTCCATTAAATTAAATGTATCCATTTTGGGATGATAATACAAGTATAATTTTGGTGAAGCAAAGTATATTGATAAAAACAATGGTCCTGCTAAATTACGAATCCTATGGAATAGATAGCAGAATTTGGAATTGATTATGGTTTACACAGTTCATAATTCATCCAAAGATGTGATGTGAAGTCTCTCAGTGAAAGTGGATGATATATTGCCGAAATTCATGTTATGCACGCACACACACTAACTGAGACACAAATACAATGTCTCAAAACAACTGTTCACTTTTTTTCTTTGCTCCCATCATTGGTTGGGTTTCAGAAATGCTTGTGCTTTTGAAGAATTACTTTGTAAATCACCCTAGTCTAAAACGGGATAATACACAAGCCCTCTGTATTTGACTGCCTTTGGCTTAAAATCAGTTGATAACGCTAATTAGAGTAGTCAACAAATGGAAAACAAAGACCCTAAAAAGTTAACAGTTTTTGAAGTGCTGTGTGAACCTGCTAAAAACAAATCCTGGCCCTACAAAAACATAGGGAGAAACTGAAGAAGTTACATAATGAGAGCTCAAAGTGTATAGATTTAATTTTGAGGTTCTATAATTTATCTTTGGGCTACCTCAAAGTTTGGGTTGAATCTTTTGATGGAATAAAACTGAGAAGGACTAGTTTGTTATAAGAGCTGAATATACCAAAGCATTCAAAAGAGTCAGAGGGTCAACGTATTTGACAATTTTTTCCATAAAAATATTTGTGAAAGAATAGGAACAAAGCAACAGTATCTGTAAAAATATTTGGCCTGAAATTAAACATTTCAATAAGAAAAGAGTAACAAAAAAGAATATTCTCCTTTTTCTAAAAATTTGCTCTGACTTCACTAGAAGGAGCAAAAAATGTCAAAAGTTTAAAATTTATTAACCATGAATGCAACATAGAAGGAGAGTATAGGTAATTTATTAAACATAGAGACTAGATTATATTTTTAAAATGGTTCCTTTATAAAAATATCAATAATGTAGAACTGAAGATAGATATGGCCAAAAAAAGCCAATTAAATTGTATAAGTATATGCCAAGAATAGTTTTCCTATTTATTTTTTAAAACATTCAGAAAAATCTATATAAATTATTTTTATTTTATATGCACAGATTTTACTTTTAGATTTTTGAAGATATTTTGTGAATAGAACTTCTACCAAGAAGATAAATCAACTTGTCATTCAATAAACAAAAACTTCAATAATTTTATATTTAATTACTTTTAGTATTCCCTCCTACTCTCCGAAGTGTCCCAGTTTGGACAATTAATTTTATCTCACATCTGCAATAAAAACTGTCACAATCTATTAGTGATGTCTGCCATAAGTGAGCAAGATGGTCTTGGGGCATTTTCTCATCTTGGTGATTCTTGCTGGAGAGCAGCAGTTATTGTAACTAGTAATCCCAACTTTTCCTGTAAAAGGAAGAATGTTTATATGGCAGTCCTGGCCGTGAAGAAGACCCTAGAAGAGAATTTTTTCAAAGGTCTTCCAAGACACGGTTGTTAGAAAGTAAAGATTTTCATTGAGTCTTGGGAGCCAGGAGCAAGAGCTGCATATCAGATAAATGTCCATGTCACCCGAATTCTGTCATTGAAATGGCTTGTGCGACCCCCTGTTTATCAGTTTCTTGCTTCCATTATCTTTTCTGTCTCTGTGTGAAACACTGGTAGGTAAAAAGAGGGAGGGGATGACAGAGGGAGGGGCTGGCAGGTGTGAAAACCATGCGGGAAGCAGGGCTGTAGCAACTGCAGGGAAATTTGCCCATGGAGACGAAATTTTGCAAGGGAGGCAGTTTACCAGACTTGGCCTGCTCTGAGCACTAGGCTCTTGACTCTGTCCGGTTCATCTTGGTCTTCTGAGTATCCAGGAATTTTGTCATTTAGGCTACTCATTCCCAAACTATGTGCTGGACAGTGATGTTGCTGAGAACTGCTCCTCCTGTTGTCTTACATGGAAACATCCCATTCTGAGACCACAAGCGTCTACTGCTCAGGTGTCTCCTCCACGACTCCCTCCAGCCTCTCTACTCTCTCCCTGTCAGCAGGTTCCCTCCCATCTCCACGGCCCTAATCCAATCCATGACCCTCGCAGCCGCACTTTCTAGTGAACGTTCTCAGTTCCCGTGCCTCTTTCCACCATGTCCCTGGCTCTGGATCAAGACCACTCTCCTCAATCTCTCCTTCCCACTCCAGGTGCAGAGTGATGATGGAGAAGCATCTCATAGCACCAGGCACTCGGTGACTCCAGACGCTCAAGGCGCACAGACTCTCCTGGTCCATCACACTCTTGGCAGTGTGTCCTGACACAGCTCTCTCATCCAGCACAGAATCTGATTTACACCTTTCCCATTGTCCTCAAACCATGCAAGCCCCTCAGCAGACACCCTTGCGTATCGCTTCAAAAAGCATTTAAGAAGCGATTGGTTGAGAACTGTCTTAGCTCCTTGCTCCCTAGGGAAAGGTCACGTGGGGCGGCACACGCTCCTTGCTCCTGTTCTCGAGTCAGAGTGGGAGCTGTGCCTACCTCTTACATGAAGCCGTTTTCTCCATCAGGGCTCTGCTTCTCCACCTCCCGTGATGAAGCTCTCTCCTGGAGCTTCATCCTTCCCTTCTCTGCTGGCTTCTGCCAGCAGCAGTTCAGCCTACTCAGGACTTAGTATAACTCCTGCTGTGGACTGACTTGTGCTCCCTCCAAATTTTATGTTGACTCTTCAACTCCCAGTGTAACAGTGTTTGGGGACAGGGCCCTTATGAGGGCATTAGTGACCTTATAAAAAGAGATACGAGATTGCACGGATACTGTCTCTCTCTCTTCCTCCCAACCCCATGTGAGAACACAGAGAGAAGGCAAGCATTCATAAGGCAGGAAAAAAGCCCTCACCAGAAATCAACTATCTTCGCACCTTGACCTTGAACTTCCAGCTTCCAGAACTATGGGAAATTGTAGGGAACCAATCTGCCTGGCAATGGCAATTATAGCTCAGCCCTATTGAAAAACCGAATAGGCGCATTGTGGCATGCAGGAGCCAAACCCACGGATTGGTTCTCCCGTGGGAATTCAGGCCTGTGTTATATACCTAGGCTGCTTTGTGACTTGCTCTTGCTAAAACTCCCTCACCCTGAGTTCAGGCAGTAAGTACTTGCTGCATGTCTTTAAAGTAACTTCCTGAAGTCTGTGCTAATTCTCCCAAGGACTGAAGTGTAACCAGACCTACTACTCTTATTGTTCTCTTGCATTTGCAACATTTTTTCCTTGTTAATCTGTAAGAAGTAATTAGTAACATCCATTCCATTGCTATCTATTAAAAGTAATTACCTAAAGCAAACCTAAGTATAATGAATGAAAACCTTCTTTGATGTATGGTATTAGAAAGCCAATAAAAGCTTGTCAAGGCAAGGGTCCGGGTGCTCTCCCCTTGAGAGAGTGGCCAGCTGCTCTGAGGTGCTCTCCCCTTGAGAGAGTGGCTATGCTGTACCTTTTCCTCCACAGGACTCAGTAGTCTATGTGAATTTGTCTCATATCTCATCCATAATGCCGTCGACACTGCTGGCTAGTGTCTGCATCAGGAAATAAATTTCTGTGGTTTAAGTCACCCAGTCTAATGTGTTTTGTTTGGCAGCGTGAACTGACCATGACAACCAACCCCACAGTGTCCACCAGCTATCACCCTACCTCTCTCCTTCCATGTACAGCCAAACCCGTGGAAGTACACCACCTCAACTTTCTCTCATTCGACTCATTTATAATCCACTGACATCACAGGATGATAGCAGTACTCAAAAGGCAAGTTTAAGTAAGGTCACACAGACAAGCACTGTGCTGGAACCAGCCTGGTCTGTCTAATGGGGAAAAGAATGTTTTCAACAAATAACTGCCCAGTAATTATAACTCTAACTGAATTGTGTGATATGATGGAGAAGTGACAGGTGGGTGCTGTGAGAACTCCTCATATTTACCAGCCCGGTCTAGGGCACAACACTGACAACGTCCCTAGGTAACGACAGTTACACCATAATATGAAGAATGTGTACGAGCTGACCAGATTGCTGAAGAGTGGAGTCCATTTCCAAGCCTAAGGGCTAAAGGACTAGTGTGGAAAAGGTCTGAGTTAAGAAGGAGCATGTTGGAGCATAGTGGGCAGGGGAAGGGGTGGTCCAAGGTGGACACTGCCTGAGGGATAGGCCAGGCCTCAAAAGCCATGCCAGGGACTTTGAACATTATCCTAAGACCAATGGAGACCCAGTGGAAAGCATTGGGGTAGCATTTGCGTGAAAGACCATTCTTCTGCCTGCTGGTGGAACTGGGTTGAAGGAGATGGAGTGAATATCAAGAAGCTTATTTCCAGTAATAATTAAGCACTTCTCAAAGGAGAAACGTCTTTGAGATGTACAGCATTTTTTCCATACATGTTGAGATCAAGGTGTCGGTCAATGGAACCAAGTCATGGCCCGTGCTTGCCCACACAAGGCCTTAGAAGTGCCAAGTCCTAGCACTGTTGAAGACAAACTGTCAGAAGGAAGATTCCTCTTGACCTCAGGGCTGCGAGTATATCTTATGTTGGCCTCGATGAGTTTCTGGCTTCCTGGGCCATTTGTATTCCGTCCCCACCATGGCAGCCACCCTGGGAATCAGCGCAGCAGATGGTGCCTTGCAGATTGGAACAGGGAAGCAGAAGCATTCTCACTTTGTTTTCAGGGCTTCTGTCAACCAGCAAGTGAACAGCAAGCCCTAGAGCCTCTCTGGCTCCAAGTTCTCCATCAATTAGAGGCCCAAAGGGAGACATATGGCTATCTTGTTTATTCATGGGGCCTATTTCTTTTTCTTTCTTTCTTTCTTTCTTTCTTTCTTTCTTTCTTTCTTTCTTTCTTTCTTTCTTTCTTTCTTTCTTTC